>VXBW01000623.1:78554-104033 GCA_013400375.1 Thinocorus orbignyianus | reverse complement strand
TTTTTTTTTTTTTTAATATGGACAAAATACCAGAATCTCTAAATACAGTAATAGAAGTCTGTGCTACAGCCTCCACCCATGTCCTGCAACCTGCTCCCTCCTGGTACTTTGATAAGAGCCACCCTCACTCTAAATCAACTGCAGAGCAGGAAAAATACATCTGAAAAACAGCAAAGAGCACGCAGCTGATTGCACAGATAGGTAAATTGGAAAAAAATCATTATTCTGCCTCTTGACACTTTGAATATATTTTATATCCATAAATTTGAGTAGGTTTTCTGGAGTTTTTTGGTGTTTTGGGGTTTTTTTCTTCATTTTTTCCCCCTTCGTCCAACAGGACCATCCTGACGTGGGAGCTGTTTTATTTGAAGCAGGCAAAAAAAAGCAAAGGATTGCTCTCGCCTCCCACACAGCCCGTACCTACTGTACCACAACGCGTGTTCCAGCTCCCAGCAGCAATGCCAGGAAACTATTTACCCAAGGAAGTAACTATGATAAGAGGACAAAAATAGCCTGAAATGATGGAAAGCATTTTGTTGATAGATACATTGAAAAGAAAGGAAATGAAGCTGTTAAAAAGATAGAACATGGAGCAAGGCACAGAAGGGGGGAACTATTCCTTTGGTTGCAGCAGGAGATCTGGCAGAGGGGTTGTATTTTTTTCCCCTGCTACACTTGCACTCCACAGTTTACACTGATGGCTGGTCCAGCTCCAAAGCAAGCTATCTCCCCTTGAGAGAAGGCCTATGGCTAAGACTTTGCCTTACATAGCTCTCCCATTCACTCCCCTCCCAGAAGCAGTAGGTGAAAATAAACTACACGTATCCTATCCCTACCTTTGAGATGCTCCAGTCTGTGCTGCAGCTCAAGAGCTTCATTAGGGAATCTAATACATTTGAAATAAAGCATGCTCGTGGCTCTAAAAGCTTATGGAGAAGAACGTTAAGATCCTCCTAGACTATTTTTTTGGCATTCAAACCCTCTATGCAGAGGAAAGGATAAAAACAGAAGAAGAAAAAGCACAGCAGTACAGGGACAGAGGAACAGGTGCTTGGTTTTTCTGAAGTTAAATCACTTATTTTGCCGATTAAACAATATCTCCACCCATATTGGGCGATCAAAACAGATTACTTTTGCCTCTCATTTTTTGAGCATTGACTTTCTAAAGTTAAAAATTAAAATGGTGGATTCAGTACCTTCCATGGGCAACAAGATGACCCATTTACTGCTGTAGAACAGAAATGGCAAGGTGCCTTCATATTGCAAGAGAAAATTAAGTGCATTAAATATACCAACGGCTTTTAAGAAGACACACACAAGAGAGTAAGTAATACCGTAAGGTTTGCTTTCTTCTAGTATTTTATAGACCTACATATTTAAGTCAGAATCAGTCGCTCTGAGTATTTTTTTCTTTTTGAGATCCTGTGAAAACAGATTCTATGAGTTTCACTTACATCTGCATCAATAAATATTCTCTGTAATAAAATATATTGTTAGCATGGCCCAGCATTATGAATATGACATTTTGTATTATACAATATATGCCACATGCTCTGGTAAGACACAAGAGTGGTCTTTGCTGATTTTCCATCCCAGATGAAGATGGTAACTCCTTTCAAGAAAGGAGTATGCCAACTCAGCAGAAGCTACTGAATGAAGCTCTAGAAATATTCCCCCACTCCTTCACCCTCTCCAGTTTGCCCCAAGAGTGAGATCAACCCTGCTAAGTTATTCCAAAATCTCAACTTATTTTCTGATGAAATCCTAGGTGCAGAGAGCCACATCTTCCAACATGTAAAAACTGTTTAACTTTAGAGTATGCAGGAGGAAAATCCACGTGAAGAAAGATCAGACTGAATTTCAGGAAATGTTTCATAATGACAAGATCATTTTTTTGCAGTTATACACAGTGACAATTCTCTTTTTTTTTTTCCCCCCGTGCATCACTGCAAGGCGTTTGCTCCTTTCTGTTCTGTTCAGGGGATGCTGGGCCCAGTGGCCACTGAACACCATGAAACAACAGTGCCATCTTGCTTGCTTGTTTTCAAGGCAGCATTATCCAGATTCAGTTGCAGCTTCAAAAGGCAACACAATAACAATGTGCAAATGAAGACCAGAGGAGTTTGACCCATTTACCAACTATGCCTAATCACCAGTGTAGAAAGTTGTGAATCCACCCAAAACTCACAAATGCACGACCAGGTCTTACCCAAACCATGGGCAACTGGCTTCACCTGGGACACTTAGCATCTTGCTTCATTTTTAAAAATTACCCCAACATGAGATCATGATATAGGCAAATAAAGCTATGGTTATGACTATTAATACACCAACAGCAGAAATAAAAGCTATTCTCACCCACTCCTACTAAAACTTGCTGAGAACTGTTCTAGTGCTTCAGAAGGAAGCTTGTGAGATGCAGCACCATGCATCTAAAAATAAAACCACCCATTTCCTCTACTTGCATTTGGCATTTCTGTTTCAAAAGCAAAAATACACATTGCATTTTGAAATTGTTTGGAATGGCGTGTGTTCAAAATTCACAGCTAAATCCATTAATATTTAGTGATATATTATTGCTTTACGAGAAACCTTTTTACGTAGCATTGTCTTGGAATTAAAAATTACCAGGGCTGAATGTACAACTATCAAGGATACAAAGTAATGGCTAATAGCTCTATAGAGCCAATTCCAACTATTTACACTTAAAATATAATACTTACAGTATATATCTTGAAGCCACATTTGAATTTTCAGTGTGTCAGTGCACCAATAAACCAGTATAAAACTGGAAAGTATTTTCTGGAGAAAATTAGTATTGAAGTGAAAGCTGAATTAGAGCTCTTACCTGTGCATTAAATAACCAGCATGGCTTTGCTTGCCTGTATTCATTTCAGCTATAGAATAGATAATAATAATAAATAATAATGTTGTCCCATAAATAATAATGTTGTCTATTTGGGAAAAGTGTTCCTATTGAGGGAAATCCTTGGGCCCACCGAAGTCAGTGTTATTTTGACATGTATTTACTTCCAATACTTCAGTGTGAGGTTTTTTTCATCTCTGAGCTGCAGAAGCTGGTCCAGCTGCTCAAGTCAATGTACATTGCGCTGACTGAACGCAGGTTCACAGGGGATAAGCAGTGTGAAATGCAGAAGGGCAGCCATCTCTTAATACATGGAACAGAGCTGGATACCCGATGGTTAAATCAAAAGAATCTATATTTGGACCATGCATGTGGTAGGTAAGGAGGATAGCCTGTTCCCATTTTTCCTTTTAAGAAGGAAATATTGGAATATAATCTAGACTAAATTATTTACATCACAGTTATAAATATTACAGAAGCCGCATTCTGTTATGCTGCCTTTGCTTTCTTTTCATCCCTAAAAGCAACTGTACAACAAATAGTTTTAGAATGGATTTTTTTTTTTTTATCACATGTCTGTAAGCACAAGTGACAAAGATGCTTGCAATTTTTGTTTGCAGTCATTTGAGACAGTAAAACTTATTTTGGGAAACACTGTGTCTCTGCTGCTACACAGAGACCATGCAAAAGCTTAGACAGTACATGAATATTGTCTTCAGGAATTTATTATTAGTAGCAGTACTTTCAACAGCTACTACACTAGCACCATTTCAAAGTGATTTCCCCTATTTTCTGCAACACACAGCAAAACCTGTGAGTTTTAATTACAGATTCTGAGGGATAGATTGGTCCATTCCCAACATGCAGGTAATTTCTCTCCTTCCCACTTTAAAAAAGGAGCTCTGAGGCTCATCCAAATGTGGGAGCTAAACATCCTACTGGGGGTAGGTGGCTACGTGATACAATCTCCCCTTAAAAGGCAGGAAATGAGAGGACATTTCACATGTCCTTTCACATGTGGTTGAATATCTATAAATATATATTTTTAATATGTATATACATACACACACACACACTGCTAACCACCATTAAAACACTTCATCTATTGTCTGGCATGATGCATTGTGTGGAGAGACTGTCCAGATGAAAAAGAGTTGCTTTACTAAGCAGAAGTTTATATTGTATAAACATTTCCATATAAAGAACATACATGGAGTTTCCAATGTCTTATTCTAAATGAAGACTGCCCTTAGCCGTTGGCTTAACAATGCCCTTAACAATTTGGCTGTGGTCAGCTAAAACCAGAGAAGTCTTGGTTCTGAACACATATCAGATATACCAAGAAACCCAATTCTAACATTGAGAGAAAGAAAATTCAAAACTATATGCTATGAAGTCCGTGGCTGGGTATTTCATTTGCTAAGTTCTCTGTGAGCTTTAATTCCCAGGTCTGATGGGACCTGCAAATATTTTCCATAGATGATAGCTCGTATGCATATTAATATGAAACTCAGGTCAGGAGTTATGAATCCACTAGAAAAAATTAATAATTTTAGAAAAAGCCTTCAAAATATAAAGTTAGGATTGAAGTTTGTTCCTGAAGCAACGTTACCTTGTCATGTAACTATGAATATTTGAAAAAAGTTACAATGATACCCTCAAAGAAAGCAATAATTACAAAGACAGTTCAGGATGCTTTTGTGCCTTTCCTTAAGCACAATAGAAACCAGGTTGCCACTTCTTCAGCATCAAAGTCCAAATTAGATCAAGGCGTGTGGAGGTAATAACAGCAGCAACAGATTCCCTTCCTACTCCTTTCATGGTTAAGTGAAGTTTGTTCCTTTTTTATTTTCTAAGTATGGTTAGGCGCCTCAAGCATGCTTGTTAGGATGGAAAAAGCGTGCAAATCCCAGACCTAGGACCCTGCCAAAAGTCTCTTTAGACAGTCAAGACAGCCAGAAGTATGCTGAGAGCTTGCCAGAGCCATATTGGGTGGCTAAAATTAAATAAACAGTTAATAAAAAGATTTTGAATCAACCTAAATAAATACTAACTTATAGATTAACTGCCTCATCTACTTTATAAAAGAGGATCTAAGATAGCAATGAGCCCTTGAAATGCTTAGACATCCACAAGTTCTGCACAGCTGATTTAAACAGAGAAGTACTTGCTATTATCTCTTTCAATATGATGAGGCTTACATTTGAAAAAAAAAAAAAAAAGAAAGAAAGAAATATCATTGACTCCTCTGACAGTGATTTCTCTTCCCTTAAAACATAAACTCACTCTGCCCCCTGTTGTCAGCAAATTACAAATCACACCCTGCAGCAAGAGCAAAACAGCAGGACCTGAATGACTGAAATATTGAGAATTATTTAAAACAAAAGGCAGCATGCCACAAAGGTATTTTAGGAATATGCTGCTACATAGCAAAAAA
Source organism: Thinocorus orbignyianus (assembly GCA_013400375.1). Taxonomy (NCBI): domain Eukaryota; kingdom Metazoa; phylum Chordata; class Aves; order Ciconiiformes; family Thinocoridae; genus Thinocorus; species Thinocorus orbignyianus. The sequence continues at coordinate 98,730 of VXBW01000623.1, read as the reverse complement.
TGTTCCTGCATTATTATCTCCACGCTTGAGGCAGTTTATTTTCTCTGCTTGCTACAGTATTATTATTGGGCAATATTACCATGAATATGAAACCAAACATATTCAAATGGCCAGCGTTTTAGATACTGAAAGGGACTTAAAGTGGTTAAAGAAATTAAAGACAAGTTTTATCACGTTCAGAAGCCTTTTCTTTTCCTTTGCCTCTGAATGTCTACATTGAACAAGGCAAAGATGGGTGCTATGAGTTCAGCCACGTAGCTCCTTAGCTACAATGTGAGTTTATAACCCAGTTTCAATAAACGACATGAATGAACAATTTGTCACTGACGCTTTTCCTGATCACAAAATCACGCAAATTTGCCTCAGTCAGCTTGTGGTGAGGAGATCAAAGCCAGATGCACACCCATCAGGACAACCGGGGATTCTCTTGCCTGTGGAGCTTCAGAGCTCCTTAGACCTCCCCCAGCACCCAGGGGAGCAGATAAGCAAGTGGGAAACCAACTTTTTGGTGATTAGAAAGAATCCAACAGGAAAGGAATAACCAAAAATCTTAGATCATGGCAACCTCAAGGCATTCCTGACCAAGACATCGCTATCCCTTAAAAAATAAAGCGTCTGATAAAACAAACTCACCAGTAATAGAAATACACAGTTCCTACCTCCAAGTACAGTTAACAATAATATTTGCACTCCCGTGTCCTTATTAGAATAAAATTGTTTAAATAGCCAGAAGGAATGGCTTAGTGGTCTAATCTCGAGTAAAATATTCCTTAAATCCACAGGTTTAAATGCCAGCAGGGTCAATTTGCCTTTCTCCTACCCAGGACAGAACAGAGAAATTGCAAGCAGCTTACATTACACTATCTGGTTCAGGGAAAGCTGTGGCTTTCAGATGGTGCAAACAGAAAGAGAGACTTTTTAAAGCCCACTTGAGCAATTAGATATATTATATCTACCGGAAAAAAAATAAAATAAAATAATTAAAAATAAAATCGTTTGCCCCAGAATCTATTTTCCAGTTGTTTTCCTTTGTTTTTCCCTTCTTTCACCTTATTAGTGGTTGCAAGTTGTTTTATTTCCAATATTATCTCCATTCTCTACAAACACTTCTAAACTTTGATGATATATGAATTTAAAGCCACTGGAATTGCTTTCTGGGAAACCACACATGATCCAGAGTGGGACTAATATCACCGAGTATTTATTTACAAGCATCCTCGCTAGTTGCCCTCAGGCTAGTCACTTTTGATCAATCATATTTTATTTGTGAAATTGTATCTAGCAAAACCAAAACCAAAGCAAAACAAAGAACCAAAACAACGCCCACTTGGAAAATTAGCCAAAATGAAATTACATTGGAGAAGTTTTACATATCTATGTTTCTATTCATCTATGAATATCTGCTTTTGAAAGAGTTTATTCTGGGTTTGAATGTTTTCTCACGTGAGAACAGGAGGGATCTAAAGTATCAAGGAGCAGCTTATTTTGGCTTTGCCTGTTGTCTTAAAGTGTTTGTAAATGTGAACACTATTGCTCCAAGTCTTGCATGTAATTTTCTCCTTTCAAACATCTGGCATTCAGTAGCAGCTGTGGTGTTCATTTCCCCATCCCAAAATAAACCCTGGCAGGAGACAGAGGCCAAGCATCTTCTAGTTCACTGACCAGTAAACAGTGGAGATGGGACACACAGATCGATGTGCAAGTCCACTGTTTGGATAAGAGGTAAGGACTTCTGTCCTCTTTTAAGTTTTCAGCTAATAAACTCTTTCCAACTGCACATTTAGGAAACATCCACAGCATAAAAGGCAAGAGCTCCTCTACAACGCTGATCTCTCGCTATGCTCATTTGCCCATTATAAAATATCAGAGCACAGCAAACTGCCTGACACCCATGATAAACGTTAGTCTTTCCGTATAAGCCTAGCTTTAGGAGGCTGCTGCAAAGGAAGAGGGTTTATGAAGGAGGAGGATTTGGCAGATATCCCTGATTACATGCAATGCCTACCTTTAATTGCAAACCACCTGAGTTGTCGTAAAATCTTTATTGCCCTAAAATCTGCATTATGTATCTGGCAAGAAAGCATTCACACAAGTCCCTGGATGGATTTTCTTTTTTTCAGATACTTGAACTGAAAACTTCAGCAATGACATTGTTAAGTAGGGAATGAGAAAGAGACATCTCTCATTTTGTTGGTGGAAACCAATTAGTTAGCCATATTAATTTGTGCATTTTTAGAGGAAAAACTAAGTTTTAAAATTGTGTGGCTGGTTGCTGTAAGGCTTCTCATTGTACAGTCTTAGATGTCACATACACTGATACTAAGACCGCAGCTACCACTCCTTTGACGTAGTTCAACTTGCTACTGCTGAAACAAGCAAATTAGGACTGTAACAAGAAATCTATAGGTTTTTGCATCAGCTAACACCAAAAAAAAAAATCACATTTTAACACTCTGGCAGCAGTTTTACAACACACCTAAGCCAAATTAACAGGTCAAGTGGTGGAGCTGGCCCAGGAGCTGCCTCTGCCCAGCCTCATGGTCCTGCTCCCACAGCAATCATGGTACCAGGGTTAGACCAGCAGAACCATCACTACAAAGAATGTGAAGAGTGACCATTCCCTTGGAGGCTAGCAATAAGGATGGCTCTGTCTCAGAGGGGGTATATTCCCTCCCAAAGGAACACCTCCAGAGCTGTAATGGATGCACACGCCTGGTTTTGTCAGCAGTGACATCAGTTTCACTCAAATTTGCTGGAGAAAAGCAAAGAACACGTTACAGCTGCGAGGATGGGGACCACAAAGCAATTGTAATTTGAAATACGCAAATAGTTCTTGAGAAAGAAATAGAGTAAAATAAAGTAAAACCAGACCTTAATGCTGCTTTCCAACTACTTGTTACTACACTTGGAGACTTACGGCTACCACTCCAGTAATCCAGTGAGTCCAGTACAAATTATAACCATTTCAGAAGTCTAAGATTCAGGTATTTCCAGTTGAAATGACTGGTTTTGATAGAAGCATTTTAACCTAATATATCTACTCATTTACTTGTTCAAAAGCTTTCCTCAATGTTTCACTATACTTTGATACTCTTATTTAAATATTTCAAGCACCAGCTTGCCCAGCAGACCCTTCAGCCTCATTTCTGAGCCACATAAATAAATGGAAAGGAAAACTGGGGCCATTTTTGTTCCTGTAGCTGCCACGAGTCAAACCCAGCTTTCTGTGTGTTGCATAGAGGCATTAAGCACACTGTAATTTCCCAACTGTAATTTCCCAAAGTATTTATCAAATTAACTCAACAGAACAGCTTTATATGGGATTCCCAGCAGATACACACGGGCAGGACTTCTACATTGCCTTTCCCCTGCAATGCTGTTTGCTAGTCATTAACTTCTGTCCTGGGAATAACACAGAAGCAAGCGGAGGAAATGACTGCCTCGATATTATTCCTCCCCACAGCCGGATACAAGGAACATTTGTGCTGCTGTTAGCAAATGTTGTCTCAGTCCTGATGGGATGAGCATTCATCCTAGACAGGTACCACCAGTTGAACATCTGCATGGACCACTGTAAGGACTGAGGCAACTAACCCTATAGACACAGGGACAGATGTACATGATCAGTGTACATTAATTTAAGGTCATTATAATAGAGTTGTAAAGAGACAGTGATTTAATGAGTTGATTGAAAGATCTCTTCTGAGATCAATTAAACTAAAACTGAATATAAACAAGGCTGCTCAGAGAGCAGAAACAAGTATGATCTGCTCAGGAAAGCCCCTAATTCTTTCCATCTTCTGTGTAAATACGTGTCTTAATATGCAATACCACAAATCAGATGGCGAGCCAAAGACATCACCTGGTGTTCTGTACCATTTCCTTGGTTGTTTTCCTTTAGTAATATGGGAAGGGGACAAAAAAAAAAACCCAGAAAATTTTTAGCATCTAGCACCACTGAGACTTCAAGTCTCTGTAAAGATCTATGGTCAAATTTGAACAATTGCAACTCACCTCAGATGTGATGCAACCAGTGACACGCAACTAAATCGCTGAGGAAAGCCACTACGCTCTGGCATCCCTGACCAGTTGCCTGCCTTCCACCACAATCTTTCAGCCACTTTTTCACCCTTTAATTCCCCAGGAGTTCAAATGCACCGTATTTCACAACTGAAGCCTTCTTCTCTAAGGTACCACATCTTCCAAACTCTGTCAAGGACCTCATGCAAGGACACACTTCACCTTCGCCATACAGAGTTCCTCAGGTTTGGTGAGACCACAGCCAGAGCTCTCATCTCTAGGATCAAGCCCTGAGCTCCTTCCTATGATTTCAGCTGAACAAGCACCATCATGCTAATTTGTGAAAAGTCAAAGAGGACAATATTGTGCATGAGGTTGTAGAAGCCCTGTAAAACTTATTTTGTTTATTTTAGCAAATGAGAAACTAAAATAGCTATTTAACTTCAGTTGCTGTCACAGCAGTCTCCCCAAGTCTACTTGACAGGGGCTTGTCTCTGCTATGCAAATATTGAAGCAGACCAAAAACTGAAGATCTAGGCTAGCTTGTAATAGGTCCAGGTTTTATTAAATTTCTTTTATTATTAGGTCCTATCTAACAAGGCTAGTATAAAGCTAATATCGTCCTCTCTTGGCAGCTGGGATTTGGTTTAAAACCTTCATTTAGAACGTAGCAGAAGAGGAATTTTCAAGCACTATGTCCCTCTGCCGAGCAGTGTGCCTGGATAGCATTCAATACTGATCAGCATCCCCAATTTTTCCCCTTCCTTTTACAAATCATCAATTATTTTTTTCCTACTGAGGGCCAGACACAGGCTTCTGTCCTTAGTTTTAATGGATGATAAATAGGTATTTTTTGTATGACAATAACATCTTCCACTGCTGAACCAAAAGTTCAGTAGTGATCCCTCAATATCAAACCAGGTTGGCTTTACCCGATGAGGTCTGTTTATTGGTTTTGACTTTAAAAGGTCATTTCCATTTAGAAGTCAAGCGAGCAATGTGACTTAGCCTCCTCGGGAAAAGGAGCACCTCAACACAGGAGAGCCATCCAGCGTGGGCTCTTTCCTGAAGAGAAAACCCACAAAAAGACTATTTGCCATTCCAGCCTCTGGCCAGTCTACCCTTTTTTAACCTCTTTTCAATGGCCTCTATTGCTCTCAGCAACTCATCCAACCCAACTCTTCATATCATAAATACAAGCCTGCTCACACAAACAACTCACTGGACAGATCATGCCTCGGGATGGGGTAGTGACCAGCCCAGATCTATTTCCAACTGGTTCTTTCCTCCTAACACTTCATTTCTATGTCAGGCTCTGCATATCCACTCCTTCGGGTTGTTTTTGGTCTGTGTACATTTTACTCCAGCATTATAACACACCTTTCAACTAGCTTTGGGACAGACTAGCAGAATTAGATTAAAACTAAATAGACGATTTATTAGTTTTAAGTGAAACTCTGTAAATCATCACTTCCTTAATACTTGCACAACCCAGCAGAGGGCAGGTTCTGCCCTTCCAAACAGCGACCAAAGCCTGGCGAGGACTGCCTGTCTCCTGCGATTCAGGTGGAAATCGCCCTGGTCAAACAGATGAGCATACACACACCTCAGCACACACACCTCACTGGGGTAGACCTAGCGATTTACAATTTCCTTTTATTTCCTTTTCCTTTGTGTCTAGCGATTTACAATTTCCTTTCATAGCCTAATAGCCACCTGGAGCTAAGTTCTAACCGATTTACAAGACCAACCGCTTATCTTTGACCCACTTCAACAGGCTTGTGAGTCAAAGCAAGCAAGAGCTACAAATGCAGATAGCTCTGATATACAGGTAAATTATACATCCAAATACTAACTGTAAATGCATTCACCAAGTATCCATTTCAACAAGAATGCTGCAGGGGGAGAGGATGGAGGACATACATACTTCCCTGCCCCACAACCTTTAGGAAGAAGGGAACATCTTTGACATGTTCCATCACAGTTAAAGCATTTTTATTAAGTAACTAATGTCTTTTGTAAGGAATGACAATCTTCAGCTGGATACATATAGGATGTGTATGTGGCGAGGGGCAAAGAGAATCAATACTTTGGGGGTATACACCTCTCCTCACAGCCCACGTAGGGAGGCACTTACGTTTTTCAGCCTTGTATCTGACATGAGGAAAGCAAACACACCAACAGGGCAACTTCATCCAGCTTGTTTGAATTTCCTGTCATGTATCTTCCCTCTGACACGCTGCTCACAAGGTTTTGCCTGTATTAACCCATCCGTGCCATGTATAAAGCACTGAACATCCTAAGAACATTGTTATTGAGAAAAAACATTCTATAGGGAAAAAAAAAAAAAAAGGTGTTAAAGGTGTTTTACAAATCCACTGGATCAAAATTGATACTCCTGATCTTTCCGTTTTGGGTACCTGGGGCATTCTCCCGAAAAGAGTACCATGCAGCAAGTACTCTCTTCTTAATATTTCTTCTGTAATTTCAAATGTAAACATCTCATCTCTAGTTTGAAAAAAAGTTGCATAAAAACGCTCAAATAAGTATTTGCGGGAAGAAATAACTTCCATGAGAAATCCAAACCAGTGTCAAAGTATCCGCAAATACCTGCAGCCTTACAAAAAGGCAGCCACTACATCAGGGCTGGGGGAGAAAGCGATAGCACATGGTTCAGCAGACAAGTCAGAACATTTTGACTCCCGCTTTGAGAAGCCTTGGGAAGCACGCCAAGGCAGTCGCAATAATTATGTTGAGCCAATGAAAATCTCAGTTTCAATACTGAGAATAAAATCCTGTTGTGGTGGGATACCCTCTGGGGTACTTTGCCTTGGAAGAAGGAAGAGCTGAGTCAACGTTTCTGGGCATATTTCCTCCTGAATCAGCATATTTCAGGAAAAGAAACAGATTTAACCTGAGATTACACCTTTTAGCTATGACTTACCGCCGACTTTATCATTCCCGTTCCCGTGTAATAGCCCAAATAACTAGTGGTTCAGTGCTAGCACCTACAAGACGGATGGGGGAGGCAGAGGGAAGCCTCCCTCCCTTTTCTAGGAGATTGCATGATAAACTATGATACTTTTAGACTAAAACCAGCCTTCGAACACATTATCAGATGTTACCAGCTCACCAAGGTGGTCTATAAATCTATAAATTTATAAGATCTCTATAGCATTAAGTGATTCAGGAAGCACTGCCACTCTTCCTCTTTAAAAAAAAAATAAAGAGAGAGAGAGAAGAAGAGGAAGAAAATAAAAAATACGCAGTGAATATTGATTGCTGTTTGTTGCAGCTGTCTCTCATATACATGAGCAATTTCTCGAGGGTTTTATGGCAAATGAGCAAGCTGAGGATTCTGCCAAAGGTTGTATTTATCACTTTTGGGTGGGTGAAAAGAGACCCGTCTCTAGATTACCTCATCATTACTCATCAGTCACAGAGAATGCTAGATGTCAATAAAGACATTAGCACTACACAGCATCTAAACCAGCATGCAAGTATTAAATATTAGATGCATTTCCCCAATGCTTTTGTATTAATTTTGTAAGGGAAGACTGCAAATAACAATTTGATCAATTTTCAGGGACTTGAGTAAGAATTAAAAAGATTAAGAATGCTAAACTATCAATAACTATAAAGTACAAATTCTTACTGCCACAAGCTCTTCTCATATATTCGATCCATCTGTTTTCTTTCCGTCATTGCTGTTGGAAAGTACCCTTTTGTTCTGCCCTCAGGCAGAAAAAAATTCAATGAAGGGAAACCTGGCGGTCACCAATCTGTGCATTCCCACCATCTGCACCCCCCATCAGCTGCCTGGGGCTCCCCCAACTGCCCCCTGCCCATCTTCTCCTACCAGCACCCCCACCCGCTCTGCCCAGCCACCCCTACTCCCCTTTAGTGGCTTCATTAATAATTTACCAGCTGCAGGAGACAAAGAAAACAGTCTAGTAACACTATGTTGGGGCTGATAAGATTTTTGTCAGGATTGCAAAACTGAGGAAAAATAACCAATCTGACAAGGCAACAACACAGAGCTCATGAATTTGGTACACAGCAAAGAGTAAAAATACAAAATTAGTAGTAGAAACAGTCCTCTAGTCAACACTACAGATCAGAAGAGAGATGAGCAACCAGACCCGAAACAAATACGTACTTGGGAATGCAGCTTGTCACAGCTGTTAGGATAAAATAAATTTACAGGGTATATTTTTTTTAAAAGCAAATTTCTGTAATACAATTTACTACTGAAAGTGCCTTAGTGCTGGAATTTGAAAGATTCCCAACTAGCACATTGCTTTGTGGTTGTTATTTTGACAGTAAGTCAGTTCTATTATTATTTATAATCAATTAGAGCACTAATTACTGATTTTACTGCTTTGTTAAGTTCTGGAAAATAGTGGATAAAAGAATGAGAACAAGCTATAGAGACAGAAGCAGCAGTTTAAATTTTTTTAATTAGGCTGTCTAGGAGGTTCTTACAAACTGCCAGAAATGACAGTCCAGGGAAAGCGAAAATGTGACACCTCAGTTATGACTAGAAACTACAGACAACACAAATGTTCAGTTTTTAATTACATGGGTTTGGAAAATTGCTACAGGCTATGACCTGCAGATCCCATTAGATCTGCTGCACTAAGTAGAGTTGGACTCAACTATTAGGTAAATGATAGACCACCAAGAAAACCTGGAGGAATTGGTTTTGCTTCAGCAGATGGCACATTTCACTCCGAGCAGTCCAAAAGTCTACGCATGGTGTTAGTATGTGTTGCATCCCTGAGTCAAACACCTTCAAGATGTAAACTACAAGGACTTAGAAGGTAGCTTTTACAGCAGTATGTTCACATAAACACAGAAGCAAATCCTTCAAGAGGAAATTATTCTCTAACCTCTAGAGCAGTTGAATCTTTCAGCTCTTGCACGTGAAAGTAATTTGGTCAAGAAGCAGTTTTCCATAGGAAATGGCTTGCTGCAAAAGAGCAATGTTGCGTAAAACAGACAGACAATCCACTCCTATACTTGGTCTGACTTTACTTGAAAAAGCGAAAACCTATCCGTAGCACATAGGAATGTAACATCCTCAAAAATGCCTCTTTACTGATAGCATAGATGGAAATAGATACGCTTTCAGATTCCTTACTACCTAGGTCATTCAAGACATTAGACAGCTTTCTGAAACAGCCCATCTTGAGACACATAAAATAGACACAGTTAGCATCATACTGCAATGAGATGTTCTTCACAACACCCTCAGTTTAGTCAAGTGGTCAGTACCTACCCATAAGGATTTTAAAACTGCAATCAAACATCCACAGTGCATCAATCTAAGCTACCTTGTGTAGCAATACAGGATTTCACCCATTACTTTCTCCAGCAAAGTGACTCATTCCAGACACATCCACATTCTGTTTCACAGCTTTCCATAGAATCACAGAACAGTTTGGGTTGGAAGGGACCTTTAATGGCCATCTAGTCCAAAACCTCCTGCAGTGAGCAGGGACACCTTCAACAACACCAGGTTGCTCAGAGCCCCATCCAACCTGATCCTGAATGTTCCCAGGGATGGGGCATCTATCACCTTCCTGGGCAACCTGTGCCAGTGTCTCACCAACTCTCAGCATAAAAAAATTCTTCCTTCTATCTAGTCTAAGTCTTTCCTCTTTTAGTTCAAAACCATTAGCCCTCGTCTTGTTGCAACAGACCTTATTAAAAAATCTGTCCCCATCTTTCTTTTAAGCCTACTTTAAGTACTGGAAGACTGCCATAAGGTCTCTCCAGGCTGAACAATCCCAACTCCCTCAGCCTGTCCTCATAGGAGAGGTGTTATCATCCCCCTGATCATTTCTTGTCCCTTTTGTAGGGAACCAAGTGCAACTGGACCCCTCCAGCACTGAAAATTAATTCACTCTCCTGTGGGTAGCCAAACAGACAGCCTGAGGCTGAAGATGGAAACTTCAATGAAGGTAACCTGCACAAGGACCTGGAGTGGTAAGCAGCTCCCTAGTCCCCTGACCCACTGTGCCGAGCATCCCAAGCCAGGGCGCAGGAGGCAGGGGTGGGCAGAGAGAAGCACCCACAGCTGGTGTCACCCACCCATCAAAAAAAAAGCCACAAAGAGTTCAGGTTCTGCACATGTTCAGAAGTTCCTAAAACCCTGAGGCGGGAACTGGATCTTCCTGACCATACCTACCTAGAAAACCTATATGTGAGTTGGCCAATGTCTCAGTCATTTTACTAGCCAGACACTAAATCTTTAGTCTCCCTGAAAAAATATTCACACCTGGTTTGTCCTGAAGGGCCTCCCCCTCTAGGGACAAGGTAAAACAGTCCCCAGGAGCTGTTGAATAGGTGAGTCCTCTCCTGCTGGCCAAGTACCAGGCCAAGAGAATGATCTTGTCATTGAGTATTTGAGGTCACTAAATACCTATTTTTAAAGAGATGCAAGGTGCTTTTAGTTAAGCCTGTCTTCAGCTTTTTCCAAGCAACTTGAAAACTTAACACTGCAAACACAGTCTGGCAGCATCAACCGCCTGATTTTTCTGCTTTGTGTACATTATTAAACAGATCATTACTATTGAAATGGTAAATATTAGACAGATAACCACTACAAAATTAGTGATTGTTTATTTTTGTATCTGTTCTTCCACAAGATGTATTATTTTTTGCATTCTACTGGCTCAGAAAAAGTAAAATGGAATGGAAATTGCATAGGGAACTCCTTGGCAGGAGATAAGCACATTAGCTAGTAGTGATTGCATCGGTTTCCAAAGCCCATTAACATCAAACAAATGCAGCTGACTTTGAGAGCCTGCAGGAGCCACAGGAAGGAGTTGCTTTAAGTGTAAGATTGTGTCTCAGCTCAGCAAAATGCCCAGACAATTTCATAATTATATTTCCTCTACTTTCTAACACACCAGAAGTGACAAAGCTTTTGGGTTGTGCTACACAAGACAAAACCAATAATTCCTTCTAGTTTTACTCACAGGGGTTTTCTATTTCAATGACCCAATGCTGCTTCACGCCATACACACCTTAAGAGGGAAACCTGCAAAAGAAATATACTTGTGTTTGTTGCCTTTTAAAAGATTATTTCTTTGTATTTCCTGAAGTTATTGTGAGAGGGGAAATAAATAAAAAGAGAAAATCTTCTAATCCATGTGCATGTTTGGGTCATCTACTCTTTCTTCTATCTTTTAAATCCATAAATAAGGATTTATAGCACAAAGAGAAAGCAGTGGTTGTTGCAGCATGGACTGAAGGTAGAGAAACTGTGGCTTAGCTCATTTCTGGAAGTTCATTTCACAGCTGAATTCCATTTTATCATTAAGTTTTCATTTGGCCATATCTGAAATTGTTTAGATCCACATAAATCTGGGGAGCTGATTGCCACTACAGCTATCTAACTACTCAGCTGTGTGGGACAGTGATCTCTGCCTATCTGCTGCTTCAGCCTACATACATTAATCCTACTCTTCATCAATTAAAAAAATGTTTGAAAAAATGTCTCATGCTGGTTTTTGTAAGCAGCGTGAAGCCAACCTTTTGGTGACTTACTAAGTCTTTCTGTGATTAATAAGTGTGACGTCTTGTTAATTAGCTGGCTAATGACTTTCCACATCTATCATCATAGTTTCAAAAAACATGTCATTTATTGGTCTGCAGACCACATCAAGTCAGGCAACATGCATTTGATTTCATGTCAAAGTCTACTGATTTCTGCATTTCTTTAAATTCTTCATTTCTACCCTTTTTCAAAAAAAAGGGTCCTGTGGAAGGACAAACTCAAGAGGCCTGATGTCAGTGGAGAAGCTGTTCAACCAAGGTAAAACATAGTTTCTCAGGGATCTTCAAGGTGAGGACAGATTTTTATTTTTATTTTTCTATTATCCTATTAGAGCAAGAATAGAATTTCTGTGTAGAGAGGGAAAGCATTTTGAGGATGGCTAAAATTGCACCATTTTTAAAGACAATTTTCTTAGGAAAACACTAGCTGCATAGGCATTTTATACAAGCAGCACCTTCTCATACAAGCTAACCAGCTGACTTTCAGGAGTCAGCCCAGCTGGGAAAGATTGTGTCATCTAAGACAGTAAACAGGGTCCTTAAGTAAGATACCAGGTGGCTTGCAGCTCAAATCAATGATAGCATCCAATTATTACAAAATAAAATGACCCACTGAAGAAAATGGTTCCCACGGGCACCACAAATCAGAGGGACATGTTTTCTTCGGGCACGTTCTGCATTTTAAATCCCTACAAATGTTACTATGAACCTGTCATCTTGTTCCTGCATGAGAACAGATGATACTTATCTGCTGAAGGTACTGATGAATTTGTAAGCAACATTATGCATATTCATTATGATTTCTTTCCGCCATCTCCAAACAACTGACCAAATTGCAGGTTCAATAAATTAAATTCGTTATTAATAGCAAGCCTGTTTTTATAATTCCATTTTAAAATACGACAAAGGCTGGCAACCCCTCTGCATTTCTCTGTACCAGCTGAAATTCTCAGAGATATAATCTATATATATACATCAGGTGCTTACATTCCCAGGATACTTAAACAGTATAGACACATTTCATGGTCTGTCCCTCTACTTTCCATATGATCCTTCCATAATGTGGTTCTTTCTTGCTTCTATGGCTATGAAATCCCTCTTTGTTGCAGGCACGTAATGTGAAATGCTTCAAAATTGTATGCGGCTATGCTATAAAGGGATGGGTGGTTGCTCAAATAGCCTGAAAAGTTTCATGCTGTTCTACAAATGGAAGAATTTATGCCAAGGTACAATACAAATAAATTAAATGGAAAAGGTCATAAAGCCCTTTGTGGAAATTTTAATGTTTGATAGAAGTAGATTGAGAATCAGGTGAGGAAAAACGTAAAATATAATAGATCACAATTTGCCCTTGCTCCAATATTCAGAGCTACGGATCAGGGCATCACATCCATACCTTCGGATGAACTCAGCTCGTCACTGGCCTAGCTAATGGCCACAGCAGGATTCTCCTGATACAAACACGAAATAAATTATTTAGGATCTGATATAAAAAGGGGGGTGGGAAAAAAGCAGTCCCACTCCTTAAGTTAAAACAGTTATTAAATCAGTACAGAAAGAGGTTCCTCTTGCCATGTGAAAGGGCAGCAGGGCCTGGTTTGTAGCAAGTTTCAGTATTTTTGTTCTTCTAGCGACTAACACTGACCGTGTCTCCCAAAAGGGAAATTTCTATCACTAGATAAGTTGATTCCTTGAGTAGTCCCAGGGAAATCACACTGAGAAAAAAAACAACCAACTCTGAATTGATTGCTATCAAAAAAAAAAAAAAAAAAAAAAAAAAACATTTTTTTTTCAGAGCNATCATTATTATTCAGAGCTCACACATGCTTTTTAGCACTTCTAGGTCTTTTATGGAATCACAGAATCATCTAGGTTGGAAGGGATCTTTAAGATCATGCAGTCCAACCTAACTCTGATAAAAGCCATCACTAAACCGTATCTCTAAGCACTACACCTACCTGTCTTTTCAATACCTCCAGGTATGGTGCTTCAACCACTTCCCAGGGCAGCCCATTCCAAGGTTTAGTAACCCTTTCAGTGCAAAATATTTCCTAATATCCAATCTGAATCTCTTCTAGTACAACTTAAGGCCATTTCCTCTTGTCCTATCGCCCATGACTTGGGAGAAGAGACCGACTCCTGCCTCTCTACAACCTCCTTTCAGCAGTTATAGAGAGCAAGGTCTCCCCTCAGCCTCCTTTTCTCTAGGCTGAACAAACCCAGCTCCCTCAGCCTTACTCTCCAGACCCCTCACCAGCTTCATTGACCTTCTCTGGACCTGCTCCAGCCCCTCAATGTCTTTTTTGCCATAAGGGGCCCAAAACTGGACACAAGACTCGAGGTGGGGCCTCACCAGTGCTGAGCACAGGGGGATGGATCATCACCCAAGTCCTGCTCACCACGCTGGTCCTGATACAGGCCAGGATGCTGTTGGCTTTCTTGGCCACCTGGGCACACTGCTGCCTCATGTTCAGTCCATGGTCGACCAACACCCCCAGGTTCTTTTCTGCCAAGCAGCTCTCCTGTCACTCCTCCCCAAGCCTGCAGTGCTGCATGGGGTTGTTGCAGGACCCAGCACTTGGCCTTATTGAACCTCAGCCCATCGGCCTCGGCCTGCCCAGATCCCTCTGCAAAGCCTTTCTGCTCTCCAGCAGGTCAACACTCCCACCCAGCTTGGTGTTGTCTGCAAACTTACCAAGGGTGCACAGATCATTGATAAAGATGTTGAAGAGAACTGTCCTCAGTACCGAGCCCTGGGGGACACCACTCTTGACCAGTCACCAACGGGATTTAACTCCATTCACCACCACCTTCCAGGCCCAGCCTCCAGCCAGTTTTTAACCCAGCAGAGAGTACTGCCACCCAAGCCATGGGCAGCCAGTTCCTCCAGGATACTGGGGGAAACTATCAAAGGCCTTATTTCCCAAGAATCCAGAAATCCACTAAATACCTAATAGAAGTTCTGTGAACCAGTTCCTGTTTGGAAAGCAATAATACAGTTATACTGAACTTTCTCAGTGTGCAGAGGCAAACTAATCTTTTTTCACTCAAGAACACATCAGCTCTTCCTGCATTTTATGGCAACAAACACCAGCAGCTCAATGAGACAAACAAGTCTCATCTCAGAACCACTGACACCGCCACTGGGAATGAGTTAATTGCAAGAACAAATTAAACATTAATCATTTAAGTGATTTAAATTTAAGTTGTAGCATACTGTTCCATTGCTCATTTTAGCATTAACATATGAATCTGCTCAAAGCCATTAAAACACATGCAAGGAGATTGAAAAAAGGCTGCACTATTTATTTTCTTCCTGCTCTGCTACAAATGCTACAAAACCTTCTCCTTGCACATGTGCTATTCAATGATTTGAAATGTGAATTTGATGAACTGTACAAACAGCATTACCTGCTTGCATATGGATTTGTGCTACGCATGCCCTTGCCTTTTCACCTTGTCTTCCTTATGTCTTTATAATTAAGAATTTAACAGGCACCATCATCTACAGCCCTTGGTTTCTGCTCCATCAGTACAGACAAAATGAATGGCAGCTGAACCCTCTATGCCTTTCTTCCATTAAGCCACTCGTGTATAGAACTTGCATAAAATTAACAGAATTTTAAAATTTCTCCTACTGTTTGGCTAATGGGGATGCAGAATTTAAGATGAATGGTCAGACACCAGTGCCTTGAAATAACTGTAGGGGAGACATCACTTTCCAGGTAATTCTCTTGGCTTTCAGGTTACCCCATCTGCACAAAAATTAGATGGCAGATGCAGAATAAGGGAGAGGCAGGCTTCAAGGCTGCCTACTGCCTGAATTCCTTGATAAACCTTAACTGTCACACTGAAAATGTGAAATGTAGCCCTTGCATTTGTATACCTCAGGTTTTAGGCACGTGGATACAAATACCATGTTTGCAAACCTGGTTGTAGAAAACAGGTTTAATAAAGAACATGTTAGGAAGCAAGGCTTTTCCCTTGTGCCCACACACACAAATGATCCCGCACCCATTTCAGGTCTTTTCTTTGGTCAGCATCTCTTTCAGAAGTATTTTTATTTCAGATTCTTTCAGAAAAAAAGCCTACTTCCATTTTATACCACTGAATCATCTTGAGATAACACACTTTTGTTCAGCTATTATATTTAGACTCAGTCCACTGGACAAAATATATTATAATACAGTTTATATGTAACTTCCTTTCTCCTTCACGTGTGCAATGTGTAAGTGACTAGCAGCTTGCAGTTCTATTGTCTTCCCTCCAAGGATCTAAAAATGTTTTATAATGGGGAATTTATCTTCAAAGTGCTGGTGTGAATGAGATGCAGCACTTGATATTTTTTCCCATTCCATATACAATGAAGCTATAGCAAAGAAAGATTAAATCAAAGGTCAGGCAGAATTTCACTGATGTAGCTTAAAGAGTCCTGCGTGTTCCTCTTGCCTCAAGTACAAGAAGTGTTATAAAGCAATTCTTATTAAGTATGGAGTATATTCAGGTAAATGAATCTGATCCCTAAAGGATTTACAGGCTTTAAACTGTACAGACTACAGAGACCTTTTATTGGAGTGATCTCTTTTGCTAGAAGTGGTGGTATTTGAATCTAAGGAAAAGAATAAAATTAATTTCTACTTTTATTGGCGCAGAATGCGTACTGAGAAGGTGGGCCTCTCTGTCTACAACCAAAGGGAGGGATGTCTCAACCATGTACCTGGCACCTCTGTGGGACCAAAAGGGACAGCGAAGAAACTTCCAGTAGTATAAGGCATCCTATTTCCACTGCAACCACTTTTCTTCAGAGGAACTTTCAATCCTATATATTGCAGGCAATGTGAAGCACCTCAGATCAGCCAACCTTCAGGAAAAACGATGGGTCCAAAAGAAAAGGATGAATTTGCAGTGCTCCTGATACATACCTATCCAGAACAAGTCAAAGCATCTATTCAATTATTCAACAATTATCAATGTTTCTCATTCAGTTCTTTAACTCCCACAAATTCTGTTTATTTGCTATTTTTACTTTCCCCTCATTAGAAGAGCATTTCTCAAATTGCAGTTTCCTAGAAGAACAGTGTTTGTCTCCTCCGTGCTTGGTTGAAACCTCTTTCCTACCATTAAAAATAAATAAATTTAAAATAATCAATGGTAACAGATGCCGTGAAGCACCGCTACCCACCGCCTGAGTTCCACCATGAGGTCATGCCACCAGGGACTCGCCAGCTAATGACCTCACCTCACTCACTTAATGAGCAACCACACATGAACAGTAACGAGTCATTCATCAGTATGTTGTGAGACGCAGAACCGCTAATTCTTCAAACTGTAGCTCTGCATGCTTGGTTGCCGTGCCACAACGCTGCATTTGAAATGCCAACAGGGAACGAAACTGTGAACCACCAGACACCGGAATCAAAGTAGTGGGCTGAAACTGCTGAACCACGATTTATTAATAAGGAATAAAGAGAATGCAAATAAACTAATTATAAAATGGGGCTTGTAGGAACCAAATTCCCTAAGTGAAACTTTAAGCAACACTCAAATGATTATCCATATAATTAGGAACATACAGCCAAATATAAACGGCCTGATAGCCAGCTTCAGTGCAGTCAACACTTAAGATACAGCCCGCCTGCATGCTTGATTCGTCAGCAGCAGAGGAGGCAGGTGGCATGTGCTGAACCTAAAAATACAAAGCATCTAAAGGAGCTTAGACATTTCCATACTGTCCGTGGAGAACCCATTTGACACCCTGCCCCTGCGCACACCATGGGCTCTGCCTGGATCCCACGTAGTGGGGCATAAAATCCATTTTTCCCCTGTATCACTTCTGTTGTTTTTGATAGATGAGACAATGATTTACTCTGCACTCACATATTCTACTTACACTCAAAAATTCATGAATTCATGAAAGACTCTACTTCCAGAAGCAGTAAAATTATTTCAAATAATTATGTTTTATCATTACTGAAAATGGAAAACTTTCTCAAAAATTGCTGAAGCTGTTCACCAAAGGGATGCAGCAAGCAGTGCTAAGTGGTCAGGAGATGTTATTGCTGTATTTTCTATTTGTAGAAGTTTTATCTACAAGAGCAATGCAGAAGTCATTTTCATTAGAGATTTCAGTAACTCAGTAACTTCAATAACTTTTTCCATCTTTAAGGAGAAAGGTTCACTAAGCCAGCTCTTGAGTAGCTGCAAAAATTCTAAGACCCACTGAAGTCCTTCTCTGTTTCTGGGGCACCCAGAGAACCAGTTCAGGGAAGCTCTTAGTTCAGCGCTTAGTTTTACCAGCTAAATCCCTCCGACTTCAGCCACTTTTCTCAAGAGATTAACAAAAACGCTACATGCATTCAGAGCAGCAGCAGATCTCTCTCAATTTCCACTGAAGCACAGTACTTTGAGGGAAAATAAGTTCAACCACATACACTGCCTAACTCAGGGAAAAAAATAATTATTGATTTGAATTCCACCAACGAGGTATTGACTGGATGAGACATTAAGTCCTGCATCTAATTTTAAGCACTACTATTTCATAAAGGCAATTGCTCATCCAGTCAGGCTTAGCAAACGTTGACAGAGACAGGCATCTTGTGTGTTCCTCCCGTTTAAGGAGGAGATGGTGGGCCCCAATAGCTCAGAACAAAGATGGGGAAAAAATAATCAAATACATACCAAAAACCGTAATCCAAAGAAACTCCCTGAAAATTGCAGTGAGCTGTCTCTCAGCCCAGGATGGTTTAAGGAACACAAGGATCTCCAGAGGTGGTGTGAAACACCTCACAGTGGAACCAAGCAGACCAAAAGAGCTAAGGGGACTAACACAGTAAGTTTCTTTTCCTTGAATCAGAAGTGGTTACAAGAATTCTGCAGCAGTGTGTGCTTTCATCAAAAACACTCGCTCTCCCACCGGCTTTGCCTTCTACTGAATTACAGACTAACCACCAGATAACTACCACTGCACCGGTTTGCAGCACATACTGGAAACACTACATCTTACATAGATGATACCATTTCTTAGCCGAGGGGCACAGAATCACTTGCCAGATTGGAAATATTAGACTATATACAAAGGCTACATTGAAAAAAATAAGTAAATCTTTAAACAGATTAAATTCAGTGGAAACATGAACAGTATTACCAGCTTTTAAGACTGTCCACTGAAATCTTACTTACAAAAAGACGATGGGGACCTTCAGGGTTGCAACACACCAACGGTTGCCTTTATAGAAGTGCCAGCCTTCATGTTAACATGATGAAAAATTGACTGACTAGTATTTAAGTAGTATTAAAGTTGAACTGTATTATACCAAGATTCAGACTGACAGTTTTTACCAGCCCTCTTACTATTGAGTAGAGCAATTGGGCAGGAGACTGAGGAGAGACAAGGACAGCATCCTGTACTTGAGATAATTTATTCTCTTTTTTTTTTAAAAAAAAAAAAAAAAAAAAAAAAAAAAAGTTGTTACGACCACATTTTGACATTGACTTCATACTCAACCGATGACCAATGACATGTATTTATTTTTAGAAACTTGCAACTCGCATTTTTCACGTGGCTGACATGGAATCAGCTGTGCAAATCACTTGCAAGAGTCTTCTTCTTCAAACTGAGGGACAACAGCAGGGAGGAGGTGAGGGACACAGGCCAGTACAACCACCCTACTGAGGGGCAAAATAAAGGGACTCTAATGGGTGATGGACAGGAAACATCCTGTTATGCTTGATAAGGATCTGACTGGCTAATGGGAGATGTGGTCATGCCTATGGTGTAGCTGTAAAAGAGAGTGAGAAATGGAAGAGACCCACACTGAGATCACCACTAGGACCTCATGCCAGAGCAAGATTTGGGAATGATGACATTTTTTTAAATACAAAGAGAACACCAAGAATGGAGATACTATACTCAATTACTATATACAGCTGCAATAATGATGAAATGTGGCATGTCCATGTCTACAGGTTTTGGCTTGCAGGGAAAAGTTACTTTAATACAGTACAGTATGCGCACTTTTACTCCACTGGATTCAACCACAGCTGCAGACATCAAAACATAAACCAACCTGCTTTATTAATATCAGACAAGCTATATAAATTTAACATTTATGCTTCAAATGCCTGAAATATTGTACACATAAATGTCATTATATTTGACATTTATGATTGACTGGAGCCACATTTACAACATTATTGGCAATATTGCCTACCCTGTAGTAGAGGTAAGCAGAGATTCTGTACCTATTTAATGCTTCAATGACAGAGAAATAATAATAAGGGTGCCAACATATGATAAAATTGTTCAACTCCTCTATTTTTAATTAAAGCACAGTACAGCTGACTTCTGCGGAACAATATCCATTTTCCACAATTGTCTAGGCTTGCTCATTTTTCTAGCAAAAATGCCAATTAATTTTTAGGACATTTGGGTCTAATAGATTCATCTTAGATAACGTAATGGCAATAGAGTCCTTTTGCAGCACCCTTTTGCTGGGAGAGATACCTTTTTCCTTCTATAAAGACAACACTTAGAACTACAATCCATCAAGTAAATAATCAAGACAAGGAGCATAAACTGCAATTACAAAAA
>VXBW01000623.1:48610-78527 GCA_013400375.1 Thinocorus orbignyianus | reverse complement strand
AAAAAAAAAAAAAGCAGCTATATACAAAAACATGCTGTGTTTTTGCAGTTTACCCGCAGCAGAGGCATACCTCCTGCCCAAACAGCTAAGCCTGACTGTATCTTCAGCCTTGCAGAGTAATGACAGAATGAAAAATATTTGCATAAGCTTGTAACTTGAGCAAACATAATATGGGTGAAGCCTGGGAATACAAAGCAGTTTTCAACCAGACACAGTTATTCTAAAAACCAAAGCTACATATCCATTGTAGAAAGAAGATACATGTCCTGAGAAGTCACTTGAACTGATACAGTTTTTTAAAAAACACACATGCCTGCTACACACTTTAAAATAATTCTCCTCCTCACCTTCCAAAAGTAACAATCCCACAAGGCAATCCTGTTGCAGTTGGTGTTGGGAATGGAATGCTAATCCTGGAAGCACAGTGTCTGCATATGAATGAGCGCCTCTTTAGGTCCCTAACATTTCATAATCTTTGATAAATGCACCAAGCAGGAGCATTTTATCCATCATAGCCTGAAATGTGTTTTCTCAAGTGTCGTTAGTTTGCACAATAAAAATCTCTTTTGCAAAAAGCACTGTAAAAATGATTATTTGTCCTTCTCGTTACAGGCTGCAAATTTGAAAGTGCACTTTAAGCTAATGGTGATTCTTAGTATTTTCCGTATTAAAAAAAGAAATTAATTTTGCAGCCTCACACATCACTAGTTTGTGCAAGAATTAGGCTGGCTCTGTCTGGCCAAGAAGTAAAAATCGATCAGTTAACAACCCTGAAGTTTCTCCCTATATATTCCAGATCACCACCACCAAACCCCACATCACTCCGCATCATATTTCTCCTGCTTTCTGTTGCAATCAGCTCCATCATCTGGGCTGCTCGTACATAGTAATCTGTTCTTGAGAACTGTAATTGCACAGTAGGAAACTCAATAAACCTATATCTTATCTGAAAGAGAAGCCGGTAATTGCCTGAAAGAAATGGATGTTGTTGTGGAAGGATATAAGGCAGTGTCAGATGTATTGTTAACTGCTCNTGTTTTTTTAATTCGTTATAAAAAAAAAAAAAAAAAAAAAAAAAAAAAAAGGCACCAGATTTGGGGTTGCTTTTTTTGTTGTTTGCTTTTTAAGATTAGCATCGAGCAAAGATTTATGAAAATTCACAATTTTTCTGTAAAAGAGACGGCCAATTTTCTTTTTTTCCAACATAAAACCCTATTTTCAATGTTATTAAATGTTTTGGAAGCTCAGCACTGCAGAAAGAATGCTGGCAGATCAATACATACTCTCACTATCAAACTAATCTTCCCTGGCTTCTGAATAATTCAAGCTCATTAGACTTCAAGCTGTCTGGCCTAAAGGTTATGTGAGACATGCATCAATCTGTCAGAAAGGTGGCAAACATTTCTTCATCCCTTTTCCATCCACACACTCTGTATTTGTGCAATAAAAATAATGGTTTCAAGGCCTTCAGTTAAATCATAATTAGTCTACAACCCTCTGTCCCAAATATTGAATGTATTTGTTCAAATATAAAACATGCACACGTGGGGAGCAGAGGAAGTATAAACAAAAGATCCTTACATGTCATTTTGTACAAGGCTACAGGCTTTTCTTTTTTCTTTTTTTTTTTTAAAAAAAGGCCAGCAATCAAACAAAACCACCAAAATGCTAATTAGGTGAAGGATATATTCAGAGAAAGAGAAGGGAAACACCGATACAACCATACTTGATTTACCAACTGTACCACTTAAATCTTGCCTTTATCAGCAGGCTTTAGCCATTCTCTCCTTTTGCTTCATCACCACCTCACCAGCACTGGCACAGATTTAATTGTCACATAACACCCACAGGACATAATTGTTTTGGTTCCTCAAACCAACAGCAATGCTGTCAGGCACAGACACCTCCTCTGCTATGGTGAGGTAACCCAAAATCACACCCCATTAACCTTTCCTTCTGTGATAAGAGGACACATCACTAAAGAATTACTAATGGATGCAGTGGAAGTATTTTTATTTTTCAAAATGTCAGCAAATCAAAACTAAAAATAGTTCACAGAGTATGTGGGAGAGGATGCCCAAGCTATAGCTGGGGTCCAGTGGCAGGAAATTTCAGTCCAGATCACTCCAAAAGCCCCGGTTATACATCACATTTGGGTGCCTGCTCCTGGTAAGATGTTTTCTTAGCATCGTATATGTAAAGCCAATTCAAAAAAGAAAACAAAACTCTGTAGGAGGGAACTTTATGTGAAATAGAATATAAAGAAGGGAATGAGAACATACACAGCAGCTCATGTACAACGCATAGTGCCACTTCTCACACTCTTATAATGTACAGAGGGACATAAAGTTCAAAGGCTGTAAAATTGACCCAGGATTTTAAAACAACACGTTCCACCTCTAGTATTCCTCTCCACAGTGGGTCACAGATCAAAAACTTCATATACAGTGCTAAATTTGATCATCATCCATACTAGATTCAGCTGATTTACCTCTATTAAAGGCAAAAACCCCAAACATTTATCACTAACTTGAAATAGTAGGAATACTGTATGACAAAATTCCTTTAATTGTGTTTAGTAGGATATTCATCACTGAAAATTAGGATTGTCAAATATTCTGGGTTTCAAGTTTTGGTAACTTGGGTGTAAGGAAGTACATAAGCAATAGAAACATAGGATTTTGAAGGTTCATCGTGCAGTTGTCTAGGTGCCCACTCAGTACAGTTTTCTTTACAAAAAGCTAATCTGTTTACCACAGTCTCCATCTGATGTGGAAGAGAAGCACTTTCACCCTTCTAGCATGATCTCCTGTTTGATATTGAAAAATCAATCCTGCTTGGAGCAATTTTAAAAAGAGCACTAACGTTGGAAAGCATAGATCTTGTCTCCAGTGGATAAATTACACATGATTTCAAGCTATGATTCAAGCTGAATGCAATAAATGACTTGAAAAATTGAACTTTGCATCGGTGGTTGCCAAAAAGAGAACCAACAGTGACAGACTCCTTCAAAACCATGTCTGCACCTCCCTGAAGGAGGATATCCATGATATTTTAGTTACATACTAAGCTCGCAGACCTACAGGTCTGTACAGACCTACAAAGGTACCGGCCAGTTACAAACTCAGTCTATGAAAGATACATGCTGGCCTGAGAAGGAAAATAGAAAGGAATGAGCAAGTTACCAACTGTTAATAGAAATAAAGGCATGCCTCCACGTATCTGCTAAGGGTCCATGTTTTCAACAGACTCTGAGGCCTCAAACAGCTAAAAATACTCAAATATACTTCCTTTTTCCTCGTACTGGCCATAAAGTTGATAATTGTGAAGCGCAGAAGGGGACATCTATTACCCTTTGAAAGGTCTCTCACGCACCGCAGTTGCCTGTTTCTCCTCCTTTGGGATACATCACCTCACACGTGTTTTATCACCCATTCAGCTCCAGGCACAATTAAACGTATCTACCCAGACAGTCAAAAAGTCCAGCACTTCTTCCACATCCCACCATCTTGACTTTTTTCCATCTTACATGGAATCACAGAATGCTTTGTGTTGGAAGGGACCTTAAAGATCATCGAGTTCCAACCCCCCTGCCATGGGTAGAGACACCTCCCACCAGACCAGGCTGCTCAAAGCCCCATCCAGCCTGGCCTTGAACACCTCCAGGGACGGGGCATCCTCAGCTTCTCTGGGCAAATTGGACCAGTGTCTCATTACCCTCAAAGTGAAAAAAATTCTTCCTGAGATCTAATCTAAATTTGTCCTTTTTCAGGTTATTACTGTTACCCCTCATTCTATTGCTGCACTCCCTAATAGAGTGTCCCTTCACAGCTTTCCTGTAGGTCCCCCCTTTAGGTACATGGTGCATGTATTTTGGTGTTTAATTGTTTCTCTGTTAACTCCTTTTAATTATGGTCGCAGGGATAAGCTTTCTTTTTTTTCCTTGAAAACAAAAGTTTTGCAATGGTAAAGGTGAAAGCAGGATAATTTACCATTAACACGGACCTTCTCTTACATGTACTGTACACCATTTCACATTCTCACCCTTGCTTAGGAAGAAAAACTTCACAGAGCAGACTTTTTTTTAATAATTAAGCATATACATATATAAATGGTACTGTTAAGGTCTATGTAACCCTCTGAATGAAAGCCTCAGGTTCTGATTTTGCCTGTACTTCTCAGGCTTTATGAGTTCCAAGCTTCCTGCCTCTGTACAGGCCTCTGATCCAAGGCAAGGCTACAACCACAAGGCTGAACTGACTCAACCCTATAAACCTTCCTTTCAAAATCCTCTCCGGCTGTCTTTTCATTCAAGAAATATCTTCCAATCCCATTACTACTTAATCCCTTTATAATCCAATCAACGTTGGCAGCATCATGTCAGCTCCTTCTGTCAGCACTGTCACCTTGTAATATTTCATCCTGGGAAAGAGCGGCACTACTTCCCATCTCCAGAAAAACTGTAATTCCTACCCTTGACCCAGCTTTGTTCCGGATTTATCTTCAATTGGCATAACCACATTAGAAAGACCCAACTGTATCTTCCACAGATCCTTGCCATACATAGGGTAAAAAGAAAAATAAAATTTCTCCAGCTATTTCTAAGAAAATAAAATACCTGGCATAATTCAGACAGTAATTTGGTTTGGTTTACACCTCTCTTTCAGCTGAAAAAATGAAGTTCTGCTGAGTTATCTTGGAGTAAACCATAAAGATACTCCCCAGAGTCCTGCAATTGGGTTTCTTTTCATAGCTATCTTTCTTCTCCCGTCTCCTCCTCCTAATTTTCTGATAGTAGTAAATAGCCTATAAAGCTACATTTTCTGGACTACACAGGCGATTATTTATTACTCTTGTTTGTGCATATTCCTGACAGTTTTGAAGGATGTAATCTCTGGATTTGCGCTGCTGAGGTGGCTGTCTTCACCTGAAACACATTCGTCAGGGTAAGGCACAGCTTTAAGCAGGCACGACACCAGATTCTTTGCACTTCCTCTACGTGGACACAGTGACTACTCAAATCCTATTGGATGAGGCTCCATCAGCAACATTTACATCTGCACCAGGCTGCCATCCATCCACCAACCTTCCCTAAAAGCATCCCAGGACCAGGTACCCACTGCTTGAGAGAATATGTGGCTCTATCTTATGATGTACACGTTTCCCACCTCTAATCATAGAATCATAGAATGGTTAGATTTAGAAGGGATCTTAGAGATCATTGAGTTCCAGCCCCCCTGCCACGGGCAGGGACACCTCTCCCCAGACCAGGTTGCTCCAAGCCCCATCCAGCCTGGCCTTGAACCCCTCCAGGGATGGGGCAGCCACAGCTTCCCTGGGCAACCTGTTCCAGTGCCTCACCACCCTCACAGGAAAGAACTTCTTCCTAATATCTAATCTAAATCTCCCCTCTTCCAATTTAAAACCATTACCCCTCGTCCTGTCACTAGCTTCAAGCCAATTGGAAAAAACAGTGTATTTGAACAGCAAACCCTATTGTCTGTGAGACGTTATTAATTAAAAGCTTAACAAATAACATCTGAATTTCAGGCAACAGTGTATTCTCAAATGCTGAAAGATTGCAGCCACCGAGCAGAAATCAAAAAAAGGTTTAACTGCTAATTGCTTCTGCCACTGTCAGACTAAGGAAAAAAAGATCATCAATAAGATTGTAGCCAATACACCCATTTTTGGAGAGCCAAGAAACCACTATGAAGGAGGTAAATCTAGGTTTTCCAAGGTTTTGATCGAGTTTTCATCATTTCTAGTGACTTTTTCACTTCACTTATGCTAACACCAAACAAAAAACCCTCTACTTATTTAGTTATACAAGATATCACCTTCTAAGAAAGAATGCACTTATTAGATTTTTATATTTGCTTGTTATTTGTTCTGGTTATTAATATTCTTTATAAAAGCTCCTACTTCAATGTGGTCCAAGAACAGCAGGGAGGTCTAAAGGCACACCCTGGTCCAACACACCAAGGATTTTGTAAAGCCATGGCATGTTCCTGCTTCCCTGGCATTTCAGGTATAGTATAGGATCATCACACTCATTTATCACCATCCTTAGAGTCCGCAAGAGGACACAATCCTGTAACCATAGAAACATGGATGCTCCTGTGGACAATTTCTGCCTATTATATTTGAAAAAAGAAGTGAGTCTTGTTCGCTCTTTCCACAACATTTTAAACCAGTGCAGTAGATCACAGCATCCTCTGTCTTCTGAGGTGAATATAGTAACGCAGCATGGCTTGGCTTTACATTTGAACCCCCACTTCCTCATCCAATCTGCCATTGACCTTATTTGCCACCCACCTGAAAGGTAGCCAGTGATCATCATCACGCTCAAAAGAAATGGGTTGGGTTTCTCCTGAGAAGTTGGAGTGTACCTAATTTTTCTCTGCCAACACACAAGACATCTCTTTGTGTCTTCTATCTTTAAATGCTGGCAGGTCATAGAGGAGGCACCACAGGATCTAGAAAATTGTCATTTGCCACAATTAACAGATGAGCAACGAAGCAGAGAGAGAGAAAAGCCTCTGGGATTTCAGTCCCCAACTCCAGCTCCCCCCTCTAGCCCATGAGTGACCAGGAACATCTACCCACGTTGCTCAACTGCCTTATTTTCATAAGCAGAGTGCAGCTGGATAACATTAGGGCTTAATTCTGCCAATACTAAGAGATACAGCAGGTATGTCTACCATATATTACAATTCTCAAAAAATCAGGTTGTTATTCACTGTTTAAAGTTCTATATTAATTTAACCATGAAAAGCCAGCTCATTTAAAAAAAATAAACAAACTTTTCATGTTATCCAGGTCTAAGCAGTAAGAGCAAAAACATTTTGAGAGTCTTCAGTTAAAACTGATGTAGAAGGAGGCTCAGCTACGATTCAAAAAAATAACATGTCAAATTCAATCTGGGAAAATTAGCAGTAACAGTTATTTTGTGTATTTCCAGAAAATACTTCTACTTATTTAATGCGTTGTGAACTGTTCTCAGCTTCCTAAATGCTGCACAGTCCCTTTAAATCTCTGAAAATTCAAGGTATTCCCTGGGCAAAAATCGAAGTGCTCCACTCCATACACAATTACACATTTACTGAAGTCAGATGCTAGGAAGAATAAAAATCTTCTCCTCCCCTGGCAATATAATTTAATAATTGCAAATCAGTAAAGCATTATAAACAATTTCACCATTTACAATGCAGGCTTTACCGAGCATATTACTTCAAGACAATTAAAGATCATAACTGATACAAACCTCTAGTCAAAGATATTTACAAAAATGTACATTAGTTAGCATTAACATGATGAAATTAAGCACATAGAAGTTAAAATGTTAGAACTACGAAGTTCCCAGAGGAAATGCAATCATGCCTATTTTATATCTCATGCAGTATACCATGCAACTTTGAATATTCCCATAAATTCCTGAATGCATTTGCCCCACAGACGATGATAAACTTGCTACAGGAGCATTTCTATCTCATAACCTTTGTAGTTGTTTATATTTTCACGTTAAATTTTTTCAGTAGTGTACATTGCAGTTTATTTCCTTTTTAATAAACAAATAAAACATACAAGAATCCTCTTTGGCACTGAGAAATCATTTAGTTCTTAAATCAAAAGCTATTCACTGCAATTCAGCCTTTTTAAATTCTGTTTATTTCATCTTAAAGAAAATCATGTACATATTCATTCCCAAAGTGCCTAGTCAGTCATTATTTAAGGGGGAAAAAAAATCACATAGGCTTTTTTTAAAATTCAAATATGAATTAATTGTCTATCCTCGGTGAAGGAAACTCTCTTATGGTTCTGATGTCTGACTCTGGACAGAAAGAGAGTGAAGGGTGAAATTTTATTTTATTTTTACTTTATATTTTAGCTCTGCCCATTCGATGCAAACTCTTTGGTACAAAACCAAGCAAAATATCAAGCAGGCAGTTTAAATTGCCCAATAAAGTCGAATTGCAATAGAGCATAAAATGCTCATGAATAAAGTTGCCACCTACAGGTTTCAGGAGAGCTACTCACAGGCAGCCACTGCATAACAGGCAAATTTTACACATTTAGAAAGGTTTTTGGCTGGCTGTGTAAATCGTCTCTCAGCTAGAGAAACAGGTGCCCCCAGTTAACTGAAAATCAATGGAGACAACATCTAATTAAGATTACAGTGGAACTACCAATGCCATAAAGAGGCCAAGATTCCCCACAGCCAAAGGGCTATAATACATGGAAAACCTTAAAACACACACACTGCCAAGCAGAAGCATTTCTGCTTACGTATTACATCAATTTATTGCTTCTAAAGTGTCAAATAAGTGATTTTTTTTCATTTGGGTTTGACATTACTCACTTTATTTAAAAAAAAAAAAAAAAAGATGGACAAAAATTTGAGGTGCTGGTACAGGGTATTTGTCACTGCCCTGTCAACTTTTTCTTTAGAAAATAAAGTCAGAAAATGACATCTAAATGGGAGTGCATTGCTGTCACACCAACCCCACCTGCAATCAAACAGGCTTGCTCCTCAGCCATAAAGAACTTCCATTTTCTCTGTACGCTCTTGGTGATACTCAACGAGAAAATTCTATGATGCTGCCAATCATCCATCACAAATATTTAAGACACTGCCATAGACTGATACTTACAGACTTCAGAACTGATTGTGATTTATTTTTTTTTCCACTGAAACACTATTCCCTATATTAATAGAAGGCATTTAATACTAAAAATTGTTGAGTGGTTCCAAAAAAAGTAAGGAAGGAAGAATGACCAAAATTATCAGTGATATTAGCTTTTAATCTATGTTTCCAAAATAAAGTTAGAGCTCTGCATTACAGCTTGTGTTTCAAACATATCTTTCATCAAGAGTTGTTATCCCAAAATTCCTTTAGCTCCGTAACAGATATCAAGAAGTTATGACCTCAGACAAATGTGCTTTTTGAGGCAAAACACCAAACCATTCCAGCCTAACAAACACAAGTCAGGATACAAATATGTTATAATCAAGAGCATCACCATCTGCCAGCAGTTGCACCCCATGAGACAACAGCAACTTCTCCCATTGGATTTTGGCCTAAACATTTGTAGCATGATTATTCTGCTCATTTTCATATGGGTTAACCCATAGGGTTTGGGGTTGGGTTTTTTTGTTTGCTTTTAAATAGCACAAAGTGCTTTCCATTTCACAAATTGTCTCTACAAAACGTCATTTGAGCAACAGCCTCCTGGGAGTAGCTGCTCCCCTTGCTGGGCAGAAGGAAGCTCAGCACAGTTTCCTTCCCTGGTTTAGAAACAGGATGCCAGCAGATGCAGAAAGCAGGAGTTTCTAACAGAAAGCAAAAACCCAAAGCTCAAAACCAGGCTATGACTCAGTACAGGGCACAAAAATCAAAGCAAGGAGAGGGGGCTTCTCAGAGTTGAAGGACAGAAGGGATGACTGTCTTCCCTCTCAAGCCTTGGCCATTAAGTTTCAATCTGAAACCAGTAAGTTGTAATTAATTAAAGCAAACTCTCTCAAACCATCCAAGCACTGAATTAAAAACACCAAGAGAGGCGCAGCAAGTTTTGATAAGACTTTTGCAATATTTAACACCATCACTTTTGAAAATGTTTTTAATTTCACACTTAAATGTGAAACTTCAGCTTAAAGGCACTGGTTTTGGGTTTTTTTTTTTACAGCTTTTCTGCTATTCAGTATTTTCTCCCAGTGAAGGAATTAATATACTGTAATCAAGGCAACTTTATTTCTTTTGATAGGCAGAACATCCAATCAATCTGACAAAACAATCCACAACCATCACTTCATCCCCAGCATTGTCTGAAAACTTAATAGGTTAGATAGATAGAGAAGATAGATAGATTTTTATATCTTCATCTCACAGAACAGAGATGTTGTAACAGAGTAAGTTATCTGCATACCATAAATCTGAAGGTCTAAATATTTTGGCCTAAAATTTATACTTCCTTGTTTTATTGTGAACACAGTGAAGCTTTCCCAAATCCTTTGTAAATCAGTATTGGATATCGCTGTTTACATAAAATATTTAACAATACTCATAATGATAATGAAGAGTAAAGTGGTTATAATCATACAAACATTCCTTCACACCTTGGACTGCAGAGGAACACAAGCCATGTAGGACAAGAGTTGGGAACAGCAGTATCTTATTACACTGTTAAGTTTCCCAGCTCCAATTAGGAGAAACATAGATGAAGAACCTTGTCTTTTCATTGTCCGTTTATGCAAGGTGACATTAGAAAAGTCTCAGACTCTAAGGAATCAGATGGAGCTATGAAGACCACCTTTGCGGAAACACTTCTTCATCCCACGCACAGGTGAAAAACCCCTGGGAGAGCAACGTCAATGCTGATGGTAAGATCACAGCACTAGAGCAGTCCCAGGCAATGCACCTGCTCACACGGCAGCACAGAAGGCTGAAATTGCACTGAGCTACCTACCATCAGGCCAAGGTGTAAAATGTGATGAGATTAGTACAAGAAAAACATAGACATGTTGTAACAAGTCCAGAGGAGGGTCACAAAGACAATCAGAGGGCTGGAGCACCTCTCCTATGAAGACAGGCTGAGAGAGTTCGAGTTGTTCAGCCTGAAGAGAAGGCTCCAGGGAGGCCTCCTAGTCCCTTTCCACTTCCCTTCCCCTTCCTAAAGGGGACCTAAAGGAAATACTGGGAAGAACTTTTCACGAGGGAGTGTAGTGATAGCACAAGGAGTAACAGTTTTAAACTGAAAGAGGGGAGACAACAATAACATACTGACCGACGTCATGCCTAAGGCCCCTCAGTTCCATAGGTGAACCCCTCACCCAGAGGAACATCTACCAGGTATTCACCTCTTTCATTAATCACAAAAAAGTAACGAATCTATCTTCTGTGGTACTGTTTTTGGATGCTTCTTAGCACCTGAAACAGGGTAGATGATCTTATCTCATCCTGAAGCCTAAACAACCATAGGGTGTCAGTGGTACTTAGCTAGGCAGTCACTCAGGACTTCCACGCATTGTAATAGCCAAGAAGTCGTGCCACAATCTGTAACTTCATAAAACAGAAACTGAACAGCTAAGAAGAAATACTGCTGAGATGTCAAGCTGATACAACAGTAATCTGTTTATTGGCTTAGCCTGTCCTGCCAGTGTAGATTTCATAAATCACTTCAAATATTAAATGCTGGCCCAGACAGGGAAGCTTAACAACTCCTCTCACCATTAGATGATGCTGTTCATGAATTAGAGAACAGGCAAGACAGGAGTGGGAATCTGGTATTCCCATTCACGGCACAGCGATGACCAAAACCTGTCACTACACACCACTGCAAATCTCCAGCTGACACTTGAGCCCTCTGTGCTTTAGTTAGTGGATTGTAATGATTTACTCGGTATTATTGAGGTTACCTTACAAACAGGTATCTAAGTGGCAACCTCTGCATCCAGGAGTGCTGAAGCAAGAGCTACAGTAGCATTTGTCTGGCTTGCAGGCCATCAGCCCATTTCTGTAGAATAGTATTGAGTCTCAGCAGAAAGTCTCACCATGGAATACATTAAATAATGTCATACCTGAATGCTATGAAGAGCGAGAATTGCCTGACCACTTCAGTTAGGGACTTTATGAATCAGTGAAGTCACTGATGGAATTCAGTATAAAGCTTAAATTTTGCCCAGTTCACCCTAATCCCACTAGACAAGGACAAAACTTCCCCTGGATGCAAGCTATGGCCAGGACAAACCAGTTCTGCTTTAAGATACATAAGGATGCTTAGGTGGTGCCTGTATTACAGCAAAATTAATTTTACATCTTTCATAACTCAAAAACTGTTGATACATTAATAAAAATGTGCTGATATTCACTTACTGTGAATTGAACTTTAACTCAACAGAGAAGACACTAGTTTAACATCTGCAAGGGAAAGGCGTAATTCCTCTGTATACGTTCCTTACAAAGGACCTCTTTGGTTTTGGCTAGCTTGAACTGTTTCATTCTGTTCGTATCTACATACAGCAGCTGCCAGGTGGTTTCAAATGCTTCCTCCAAGCTCTGGTTGCAAGCTTTCCACATGTAATTAAATTACAGCCCCATTTGCGCAGCAAGTTTTTTTGTAATAAGCATATTCACAGTGTAGGCTTCAGTTACAGGTAATTAAGAGTTCTTTGGTACAGCAGAACTTACCTAAAATAGCTGACCTATGCACAGAAAAGCTCCAAAACATAAGGAAAATTGAAACACCATAAAAATATTTGCCTGAAACAGTAGCAAGGAAAAAAAAAGTTACTGGGGCATGGTTACAATAAACCAAATTGCACTGGAAAAGCGCAACAGAACACCCACCCCTGGATCATCCCCCTCATTCACCTTCCCCAACCCCACTGACTCTTCTACAAGTATCAGAGGGAAAATTTAAATCTAGATTAGATATTAGGATGACACTCTGCTGTGTGAGACATCAGCACTGGTTGCCCAGAGAAGGCCATAATGCCCCATCCCTGAAGGAGTTCAAGGCCAGGCTGGATGGGGCTTTGAGCAGTCTGGTCTAGCAGGGGCTGTCGCTACCCATGGCTGGGAGGTTGGAACTTGATGATCTTTGAAGTCTCTTCCAACCCAAACCACTCCATGATTCTATGAAAAGGTATTTTCAACTTTTCAAACATACTTTTAATTTCCATACCCTCCCTAAGACCAATGATGCTGAGGAAGGGAGAGAAGTGTTTGGTTAGCCATGATGGCCTCCACCATCCGTGACTTCATTTTGCTGAGAGAAATCAAGGGACAATTCTGTTGCCAGAATCATGCAGCAAGGAAAAAGTTGAAGCCCACAAGCAAGGCTGGAGCTGGATATAGCCACAAAATTAAGGCAGATTACAACAGGGATTTTTGTTGAAATTACAGATACTTGCAGCATCAAACGTTTCCTTGCTTCCAGCCCCAGTATGAGATTCTTCTCAATTCAAAAGTTCACACCTGCTTCACCAAAGATAGGAAGACCAAGAACCACTCAACAGGAATATTTAGGTTTCATTCAGGAGAAAGGCATCAGACAAAGTCACAACAATTAGTAACGGTGCTTTTGATCATTGACCTTGTGATGGGATTTATATACTGAAAATTCAGTTTTAGCAGTATTTGAGAAGCAGATAAAAGTCTGCAAGTAGACATATGTGCATTTTTGGCTCAAAAAAGGGTAGGTATACACATCTTCGGGTTTTGATAGGTTTGTTTGTTTGTTTGTTTTGTGTGTGGTTTGTTGTTTTTTTTTTTTAATTAAATATCTTTCTTTCAATCAATCAGCCTCATCTGAAACAAGGAAAATGTGTTTTATTTTTAATGCCTCAGGATTCAGCCCAAGGAGAAACATGCCCTACACTGGGACTGAGCAGTATAAGCAGAAAATTACCATAATGAACCACAAAGATTTTTGCATCCTCCTTCCAACAAATACACCGCTCATTTAGATTCATGAGTATAAGACATTTTCATCTAGGATTGGCTTTTTTCCCCCTGTTAGAATCCTATAGGGCTTGTTTAATGACCGCTAATGAGAATGGATTTTTACATACTACCTGTTCATTTCCTTTCAGCTTTATTTTTAATACCAATCAATTCCCCTTGGGAAAATGACCATCATTATCACACAGACCTCCAAGAAACACAAAATAACAGCTGTCACTTCGGGTCACCATAGCAACACTACTGTAACTACATCAAATTTGGTTCAACTGGAGGAAAAAAAATAAATATATATATATACATATACATACATACAGATAATAAATGACTTGTAACACAGTTCAGGGAATTCTCATTTTGATGATGTGCTTCCCCCTCCTTTTGTCAAACTGACCCAGCTGTGCTTAGTGCATCCTGGAGCGGCAGTGGATGGTGCCACACATCATCTCCTCCATAGCCTCCATCATCCAGCCACCCCCAAACTTCACAGTATTTTGAAATACCCTGTTCTCTCTCACAGTCCCAACAAAAGCAAGTTTGGGGGGATTTTTCTCCCCCTTTCTGGATTCAGAAGTGTTGCCTAGAGGCTCCTACCATCACATAAAGCCACTGCTGCTGGGTGTCTGGCACAGCAGCCCCTTGCCAACCCAAGCTGTTGAGGCAGCACAGGCCACAACCACTAGTCACCTCTGCTTTCTGCTTACCCACAGGCAAGGAGACGCCCTGTCAAACAGCGATGCAGTCGTCATCCCGTGTGCTAATTGAAGGAGACTGCCAAACAGTGTCAGAAGCACTGTCATATCACAGGCTGGCAAATACATGATGTAGTCACACGCTGCAACCGCATTGACTCCCAAGGGATTTGCCCATTTAAGTCTTATTAACGTTAATGGGAGTTCTGAGCCAAACACAAAGCCATCTGAATGAAACAGGCTTGTATGAGCAAATTCACTGTCAGGAGCAAAAAAAAGAAGTTTGCCATTCTTTTTAGTGGTCAGAAGGTTGGATCCCAAGTCAGTTAAAACAGCTTAAATCCATTTTTAAAGAAATAAAAGCTCAAAAGGTAAACTGAGTATCTGGCTTCTCCCTTTCTCAACAGGAAAAAAAAAAAGTCTGTTTTGTTTTTTTGGGGTTTGGTTAGAGGTTTTTGTTGGTTTGTTGTGGGGTGGGGTTTTTTTGCATTGTTTCCTCCTCTGAGATTCTTTTTATCTGTCATTTTAAGAATACTAGTTCATTAGTTCTCACAACACTAATGAATTCAGGCTTTCCAACTCATGCAGGGACAAGCAGAATTTTGCCACAGACACCAGGAGATAGTTTCTGTGTTTCACAAAACCCGCAACAGCTGTGGTGAGAAACACCTGTTGCAGGCATCATCCGTGCTCCGTCCCCCTCCCTCGAATCTACATTGTATATTCTATTTTGCATTCAACCCAGGGTTTAAATGCACAGCCAAGATTAGACATTAGAAGAACTACTTCACCATCCCTGGAGGTATTTAAGAAACGTGTAGATGTGGCACTTCAGGGCATGCACTAGTGGCTGAGATTATTGGGTTGGGGGATTTATTTTGTCGGGTTTGGTTTTTTGAGGTGTTTTCTTTTTCTTTTTCTTTTGGCGTGTTTATGGTTGGACTCGATGATCTCAGAGGTCCCTGGCAACCATGAAAATTCCATGATTCTGTGAAATGATAGCTTGTCTTGCCTCCTGCCACCCATCACCCCACTAGACTGAGGGAAAACATTAGTATCTGTGCATGGTAACAGACCAGTAGTCTACAAACAGCACACCTAACTTCAAAATGTGTGATGGTACGTTTGAGAAGTTTAAGCTTTCAGTTACTTCTCATTTCTGAAGTCATGTTTTCTGAATATTTTAGCCTTTTTTTCATAATGTCAAAAACATTCTACACTATGACACTTTTCAGAAAAATGAACAATTTTTAGTTTCCTCAATTTCTGAAGTCTGTTTGCTCCCTTTGTGTTGAAGATCCCACCATTGTATTCCTTTGTTTCCTTCTCTGGACTTGTGAACCAGAGCTCCTGAATGTACTTTCCCTGCAGGATTAGGTGCCTCGTAGACCTTTCCCAGACAACCACATTTGCAGCTTTGCAAAGAGAAGCATCCCAGTCTTAACCAGTTTCCTCTTGAAGAAGTTGTTCATGTCTTTGATTATTTCTTGCAACTTTTCTTTGCTCCAACTGTTCTCTGAGATATGTGCAATAACGAGCATCAATGGCAGAAACTTCATCACTCATCCACAGAACAGCCCATGAAACACTAACTGCACTATTGCATCTCCTGCAACTTCATATTTTATTTGGTTTTCTTGATCATAACCTCTAAACAGAAGCTTTAATGGAACAACATCTAATAATGCCACGCTTTCCTTTGAGCAGAAATAGGGTTTAGTATCATTACACCATAGGGCTGATTTATAACCACCCTGTTCGTACTAAGTATGCAATATTAGGATTTTTTTTAAATCAATTGCAGTGAAACCACAGTCAAAACAGCATGTTAAGACACAGACTCACACCATAAAGAGTTTAGTAGTAATTCCAGAATAAGCAATACCTGACCTGCCTTCAACCACCCCCTTTTCCTCAACCAGATCCCACAGTTGATCACCCCCTCAGCTGGGAGAGCATGAGGTGTTTGCGGGGCCATGCACTCAGCCCAATATCTCCCATTCCTCCATCCCACCCCCAGCCTCATCCCTGAAAGGTCTGCCTGCACAGCAGAGAAGATGGCATTTCACGAGCTGGTAGGGATTACTATAATTCCTAGCTGAACGTTTTACAGACAGAAAATTACATTTTTATTGGCAGTGAGTTTTAATACTCTAGTATTCTGCTTTCCAGTTACAATTTATCATTTTTACACTATGGAATTCCTGCACCACTGTGAATTACATGCCATCCAGCCTCCCTTTTCTGTTTCTGTAAGGCTCCTACCTGTTTCTTCAGTGATGTAAAGATTTAACAATGAACAGTTTTGCACCATTTCAATTTAAGTGGTTTAAAAGAACCAGTTTAGTTAAATGAGAATTGTGAAGACACAGATTAAACAATACAGGTGTAAAAGAAAAAGAAAACACAAACCAACACCTCTTGCTGTTTATACACAGGGGTTGGTCCTACCACTATTTAAATAATGAATGACAACTCTGAATCTTTTTTATCCTATTTCTTTCTGACCATATCTGGCACAGTGCCTTGTCTGCAGTTAAGTGAAGGGAAGCCCCTGCAAAGATGAAGGTGGCTATGAAAAAACAGCTTTCCTCAACCCGAACTGACTGAACATGAACCCAGACTCTTCAGTGGCTGTGGGCTGTGCTGACAGGGCCAGAAGCCAAATACAAATCAGAAAAGGCAGATTATTCCTCCTCTCCTCCTATTGAAGACAACCCTAACATCTGTAATCATGGGTGCTCTGAGAAGATGACAACAGATCAGACTGAAACATCACCAGGGCTGGATGTGGTCTTTGGACTGTTATATAGGTGCATCGTTACACGTAAGTCACTGGTGGCTTATGAAAGCTTTCCCATGAGAGTTTATTAGCCAAAGGACAGCAAGGAGCTGAGTACGTGTACTGTATTTAAGACACATCACAGCAAGAGTTGCAAGGATAAGTAAGCCTTCAGCCAGGAAGAGATGTATCGGTTTTAGTCCCCATCATGCTTTCACTGATGCGCAATAATTATGGACCATAGCTGCTAAAAGGCTTCTAACAAACCTCTCAAAGTAATTTATCATAATTAAACCTTAGATATGTTTCAAGCTTTTGGTCCTCAGCTCATTATTTATGGTCCTTTCAAAATTGTTCCAGTACATTAGTTTTCTCTATTTTTAAGCAAATCTATAAGCAGGCCTTATCAAACGGTAAAAGAATTACACTTCCAGTTTATTAATGTGGGTAATACACATGCACATTAATAGACCTTTTTTTAAGCAGTATTGAGTCATTAATTCATGATCTACAGACATTTTTAGAGTCAGGTAGGGCTTGCTTTGCAAGAAAGACATTACAGATACTTTAAAAGGTGCAGAATTTGCGGACTGTGCAAAATCTGCAAAATATAACAAGCATTTAAAACACTTTGTATAGAAGTAAGCATTAATAGTACTTTCACATCTTGAGATACAAGTGATTTAATATAACTCCCTACAGTTTGGACCAAACTTTTATGAAATATTAATTATTTCAATCAACATCTCTTATAATCCTTTTTTTCTACCTGCACTTTTCCCATTCCAGCCTCATTACAACACACATGATCCAAAATACATAATCTGCCTGCCAGAGCAATTAAATACCTCATAGTCAGAGCATCAGAGTGAGCAACTATAACAGGGCCTGGTCCCTACTCTGCACAATTTAGATCAGGAAAGTTGTCTTCTCCCTCCCCTTAGAGAAAGTACTCGTAGGGTAAACACTACTTGTGTGCTGGAGCAGACACTGGCCAACACGCATAGGTGCCCATAAGCAAGTGCCACGTTAACAGCCTCTCTAAGGAAAGACTGCCTTCTTGTGGGACAAAGTACTCTGACACACTGATTTATTTACTCTTAGATAAGTCTGATTAGTGGAAATTAATTTCCAACACCTGTATGCTGTACTTCAATAGAATAGTGAAGTCGCTAAAAAGGCAACCGATTTAGAGAAATGCTGCTCCTCAGCACAGTGCTACCCAACTGCTTGCTGGGGTCACTCCAGACTAGGTAGGACCTATCCCCAGTGCTGCTTTGGAACATGAAAACACATCCTGGGCTGCATCAAGAGATGTGTTGCCAGCAGAACCAGAGAGGGGATTCTGCCACCTTGCTCTGCTCTGGTGAGACCCCATCTGGAGCATTGTGTGCAGGGCTGGAGCCCTCAGTATGGGAAGGATGTGGACCTGTTGGAGAGGGTCCAGAGGAGGGCCACGAAGATGATCAGGGGGCCGGAGCACCTCTGCTACAAGGACAGGCTGAGGGAGCTGGGGTTGTTCAGCCTGGAGAAGAGGAGGCTCCGGGGAGACCTAACAGCAGCCTTTCAGCATCTAAAGGGGGCTACAGGAAGGCTGGGGAGGGTCTGTTCACAAAGGCCTGCTGTGACAGGACGAGGGGCAATGGATTTAAGTTGGAGAAGAGCAGATTTAGATTAGACATTAGGAAAAATTCCTTTCCTCTGAAGGTTGTGGAACACTGGGACAGGTTGCCCAGGGAGGTGGTTGATGCCCCTTCCTTGGAGATATTCCAGGTGAGGCTGGATGAGGCCCTGGGCAACCTGGGCTAGTCGGGGGTGTCCCTGCGACTGTGGGGAGGTCCTGCAACCTTTGGAGGTCCCTTCCAGCCTGGATGATTCTATGATTCTATGAAGCTTTTGCTGTGAGCTGGAGGTGCCACAAACATGGAGGAGATGCGTTCTGCTAGTCAACACAGTGTCCTTCCATCACCTCTACCAGAAGCAACAGAGCTATAGCTATGCAAGCAAAATTGCCTTAGACGTCATCACAGCCTCATTAACAAAAAAAATAAATTAAGTGATAAAGCCCAGAGCCAAGGTGAATTCCTACTTCCCTTTTATGTTTCAAATGTCTACAAATACCTTGATTAATAGGGAATGAAGAGAAATTGCTGTCTAAAGAGAAGAGCAGTCAATCATAAGCTTTGTTAACACAACTGTAAGTGGAGGTCCTGACACAGTGAGAACTCTTCTAGCTCCTGTTCGAGCAGCCAAATAGCCCCTGGAGGCATCTGAAGAACAGGGTGGATGAATCAGGGAGTCCAGTTTATCACAGCATAACAGAACAGAATTAAACTCTTTGTCTTTCCCTGATTACAAAGCACAGAGCTGCTGTGAGAAGGAAAGGCCTTAATGTGCTTTGTAAGGCAGACATTTCACCAGGAGCTGGCTATTAGCCAGCGTAGATCTCTGTCACTTTTTGAAGATAATCTGGTTAAACAGCTACATCTTTCCTTATTATGTTTTTGTTTCCACTATACACATGAAAATTTGCTTAGAGACTAAGAGGGCTAATTTACATTTTTAGGGATATGTTTTATCATTGTGTGCAGATAGGATTTGCAGCCTTTGCTGAATGAGTGTTGTTACCAACCCACTCGCTTTTCTCTACCCAGAGAAAGGAAGAAAAAACAAAAAGAAAGAAAGAAAGAAAAAGGACATTTGCATCATGTAAGGAGAGAATATACTCCAGCTTTTTGTCAAAGGAAGAAAAGCCTTGAATTACCACCTCCTACCTAATAAATCTGGAGAAAATTGAAGCCTAATAGACGCTGAAAGCAAATTTTCCCCAATACTAATAAAACAGCAGGAGAAAGTACAAACTTCCATCCATTTATGGTTTTGGTTATTGCCTTTGAAATTGCACTCTCATGAACGTGATGCGAATCCCATACGAAAGAAACCCAGCATAAAATTTTTCACCACAATGATGGGTAGTTGGAGCTGTAAATAAAACTGGATAATTTGCACAAGTCTGGTTGCCAATCTTGTCGCTAGCAGCAGCAAGCATATGAAAATTGTACCTGGTGCTTTCCTCCAGGCAAAGCTTTGAAAAGTGCATCTGAGATCTCAAACTGTAAAGCACCAGTGTGTATTTACCACTCCTGGTGCAACAAAAAAACCTTAAAGAAGAGGATATAATACAAGAAGCCCTGTCTCGGTATTATTTCACTCTATTTACTCGCAGAGAAGAGGAGTAAGGAAGCAATTGTAGAATATTGGTATATTATCTCAAATTCCCATCATTTAGTAGCTGTGACCAGGGAATAGGAAAAGGTACTAACAGAATGCATAAATGGAAGGAAGTGTGAACAGAAATAGAGTTTTAAAATACTAATATAGCTTGCATGCTTGATGAAACAGAACTGCTCATCTCGTTCAGGACAGTGTATTCCTTTAGATCAAATGGAATCTCAGGACTCTTCATAAAGGCCCATGACCACGTCACCAGGGCAACATCAGTGACAATGGCTTTTATATACCCACACATAACTACTAAATTAGATTAAATTGGCATTCAATACTTATGTATACATGATCAAGGAGAACGCCTATACATATACGCACACATCATAAATTAATAACTTGATCTATACTGAAATTACCCAACAGAACACAAACACTGGGAGAGCTGCACCTTTTGAAAAAGAGAGAAACCAACCAAACAAGCACTTTTCACTGTGATTGTGTATATAATGTTAGACTGCGGAAAATCGTAATTCTATTTCATAGACATTTTATAGCACAACTAGTTGAGCTTGCTCAACTTTTGTAAAAGCTCAAAACTTCAGTATTCCTGCAGGAGTCAACCAAAGCTGTGGCTTTAGTGCAGTCCCCTGCAACGCTGCCCAAGAGGACCCTCCCAAGTCTCCCACCCAACCACTTGCCCTGTTTTGCATCTAAAAAGCCAGCCCTGGAAGCTGCTGAAACATCAGTGTCAGGAATCAGAGAAGCCAACAGGTTACAGGTGCTGCCAAGAAGTCAAGACCTTCCATCAACCTTGTGCCTGGCTGCCTCACACCTGTACTGCAACCAAACAGCAGCAACAAGAACCCCACAATTCTGAAAAATAATCAACAATTTGTGTCATTATGAGCTACAGGTTGATTTTTTATTTTTTTTTTTAATCCTCCTTTCCACATATCCGTCATAAAAGCCAGCAGTGTCTTTTACCGCAAACTTTGCATTCGGTGGGGCATCCTGGCCTGAAATCTGCCCACAGCTCCAGGTGCAAGATGTCAGGGCTATTTATTAAGTTTTTCATCTCAGTATGTCGCACTTCATGCATTCTTAGTGTAAGATTAATAAAGTAACACCGGAAAGCAAGAATTCTGTTGTCACAATGATTTAGTACACACACTGGAGATGCAGATATAAATAATTAATCCTACCAATATGAAATACACATCTGAAAGTCGCTCCAACTGCCAGCAAACACACAATATCAAGTTTAGTCAACATCTAATACCAAAACCACTGACAACAGTATAAACCAGCGTTGAAATACAAGAGAAATTATTTATTCATAGAGTTTGATCGTGTACGTCAAATATTGTAACTTAATCACTGAGTTATCTCACACTGGTTCCCCCTGCATTACTTTTTCCTGGTTGCATAATGACACAAAGACAAACTTACCCACAAAACAGGTATGTAAAAAGCAATTCCCGCACGTAGCATTTAATTGCCCAATTTTGTCTGTCTGCACAAACTGCTTCCTAACTCCATTTGCTTTCCTGCTGTGAAAATTCAAATAGACTAATAAGCTTCTGTCTCTGCTTACAAGAGAATTTTATTTTGAAATTCTTATTTAAATACAATTACTGTATCAGATTGCATGCTTTCCACTCAGTTAAATGTATCCTTTAAAAACCAAAGTTGCATAGGAAGCACATGTCAAGTTTTAATAAAGGTTAGGGGCTAAGACTAAACCAAGAAAATATTTTTTAAACAGAGACATAATGAAATATTGACTGATGGGGGGCAGAGGGGAAGAGTGGTTTTGTTTAGCTTCAAAAACTACTGATACAGTTCATGTTAAAGCCAAAAAAAAAGACATCACAGTAAAAACAACTTCTCTAACAAAGACAGCTTCTGTTCCTGTGAATGCTTTGCCATTTACACCAGCACACAGCACCAAAAGCATAAATATATGAGAATACAGAAAAAAAAAAAGGTAGCTGACTGAATTCCAGAGCTACAAAACCTGAAACACTTGTCAATAAAAATTCAGTTACACAAAAATATCAGCTATGATTCCTTTGCACACTGCAGGTACAAGGGAGTGTAAGACTTACACATACACTAAGTTAACATTAATGCAATTTACAGATCTTAGTGTCTTTCTTCCTGCAGTGTCAAAATGAATTTAAACTGTACATTTTGGGCAACATCCCAAAATGGGGAAGAACATTCAGCCCAGACAAATAAAACAAGTCACATCCAGAGGAATACCACAGAAGGGGTGCCCACAATGGCAGGAGCTGAGGAAGGAGGGTGGAGGAGGACATCCGAAGGGTGATGAATACTGGAACACAGCTACAATTTGTGATAACATTTAACCCCTCTGCCCTCAATTTAGACTCTGTGAGACACTAAATGAATACCAATATGTCAATAAACCAGGACAAACACAAGGCCAGACAAAACAACAAAACCCCTGCCCCTAAGAGCATCCATTCCTATTTGTCTTGCAGACTACAGGAGAAGCCACAGAATCAGAAGTCTTTAATCTGCAGGCAGGAGCTGCCAGGGAAGAGTTAAAGCTGTAAGTGCCACCCGCACCTGCGGCAGCAGCTCATCTGCTCTCCCTATGCAGCAGCCCTGCAGGTCACTGCACTTTGTGGGGAGGGGGGGAATAAAAAAAATAAAAAAAATAAAAATCTGTCTGCCAGCACCAAGCCAGTATCTGTCACCACTGCAGCTGTATTACACACCAGTTGGCATGGATAAAAGAATTCCTTGTTAAGGAAGGAATTATAAAATATGCAGAACATGAACTGAACAGACACAGCTACTAGTTTGAGAGGATAAATTCATTTACCAAAAGCGATTGCTGGGCATGAGGCAGGCCAGAGAACTGGTCCAGTTCCCCTTCACATTGTCAACAGAGATGCAGCAGAATTTGCGCAGTTCTAAGACCACAATACTACAATGAAATTTTCAGATGGATGGGAATTAAGGGTGAAGCATCAGTACACAGAACAGAGTCCAGAACAGGGAGAAGTTCAGTTAAGTGTTGAATTGCCTTAACATTCCCCAGAGTAAAATTGTGAACCCCTCCAACATCCATTACACTAACCATTTGGCCTGCAAAACTCCCCCAGGAAGGGACAGTGCCAAATCTCTTCTTCCAGCCATGACTACTAAGAAGCTCCTTAAACATCTACCACACCACTGCCCAACTGCTGCTGTGAGATGTCCAGGTCTTCTCAAAAACCCCTTTCATCCTGCCATAAGCAAGTTTTTGTTATGTTTATA
The DNA here is from genome assembly GCA_013400375.1 of Thinocorus orbignyianus. Classification (NCBI taxonomy): domain Eukaryota; kingdom Metazoa; phylum Chordata; class Aves; order Ciconiiformes; family Thinocoridae; genus Thinocorus; species Thinocorus orbignyianus. The sequence continues at coordinate 55,071 of VXBW01000623.1, read as the reverse complement.
AAGCATTCCCAGTTCAATCTGCGATGCTGTGGCGAGCCAGATCTTAGCATCTTCTGTATGGGTGGATGGGAAAGAAGGGAGTACCAGCAGCTGGTCATTGGACTACAGGGATGGGGAGGAAAGCTGCCTTTCTTCGATCCAAGCATCAGCTAAGAAGAGTCCAACTGGAAAGAAATCACTCTCTTTCAACCTCCCTTGGACACCTGGGCTAAGACAACGTCCCTTCTCAGCAGGGCTGAGGAACACGTCTCCTGCTTGCAGGCACCAGTCCTGCAGATACCACTGATTAATTAGCAGTGGCAATTTCCTTCTTATCACTCCCATTGCTGTGTTGGAGAATATTTTTGGTTTGGGTTGGGTGGGTTTTGTGGTGGTTTTTTTTTCCTTTTTTTTTTTTTTTGAAGTGGACATTCCCTGACATTCATGGGTTACATTTTATTTTCAGCTCAAATTAAAGGCTGCTGAAATCCATCATGGTCTTGCCTCCCCGCATGAGGAGTCAGCTCTTATCTCTCAGTGGGGGGAAGCGAAAATGGGCTCAGTTGCCTAGAAACCAGAATGAGCATCTTTTAAGTGAAAAGCAACTTCTGAACTGTTAATTCACGAACAGAGAGTCCAGATGAGAGGACAGTGCCAGTCACTTTGCCTTCAGCATCTACAGGGTGACCCTTTCCTGAGGTGAACAAAAGGTAAACAAACATTGGTCAAAAACTGACTAGAATCCTTTTTTTTTAAAAAAAATAAAACTAAATAGATGCTGCAAGCAAGGCATCAGCCTCTCTGGGACAAGAAGACCCCTTTCTACTGGGTCACAGGGGTTTGTGCAGCCCTCACCTACAAAAACTTGTTTATTTATTTAATTTGTGTGTGGCACCACAGGTACCTATTTGGTGAAAGGAAATTCAAGAATGAGCCAAGGGACACATCATTTATGTGAAAGTGGATATACAGAAGTAACACGTTACAGTCTTACTTATCTTACAAAAAGATAAAACATTTACTCCCCTCTCATCTAAATCATAGCATTTACCCTGTATGTACAGAGCACATTTTTGTTTAATTTACAAAGGAACTCATGATTGACAGCATTTTAGGAAAAGCCTTTTATGAAATTTAGTATTAGATCTCAAATCTGTTCCCATGTGAAATGTTTTCACCAATGAAATAAAAATATTTAAAGATATTCCTGTATCCTATAAAGTTAATCACAACTCACATACTGGTCATGCTAATAACTGTCATAAAGGAAAAAAGAAATGTAAGAAGAGTGGTTTGAACACTAGCTGAATTTTGAGACTACAAATATTAAAGACTAAAAACAAGTAGTGCAAGCCAGTGAAGCACCAAGGCAAAGACTGGTGCCGATGAAAAGCACTTGAGCCAAGACCTTAACTCCTCAAGTAGCTACTGCTGAAAGCAGTAGGGTCAGACCATCACCAGGATAAGTACCAGCTCTCACTGTGCTACCCCATCAGCCTGGAGTCAGTACGTTGCCACAGGAATCCCAGGTCACCCGAGAAACGGAAAGGGAGCTACAAGAAGGGGAGCAAAGGGCTGTTACAGGTATGGCCACATCCAGCTCTTCTGTGCCAAGTGGGTGTCCCCGGCCAGCCCTGCTCAAAAGCTGTGCCTGCAATGGGGGACACCCCACCCCAAGGTGCAGGCACACTTCTGCCTGCCACTGCCTTCAGGTCTTAGTCAAGTTATTTAGACCATACCTTTGATGCCAGAAAGTACATGACACAGAAACAACATATTTGAGTTTTCTACCCAAGAGGATACAAGATGCATGATATTTCTCCTAAGTTGGCTAATGATAACAGTACAAGTGACTCCAGCTCTAACTAGCCACAACCCAAGTACAAACCATTTCTGCTTTGTCTCCACTAGGATTTGATATTAAAATAAGTATGTTTAAGTCTAGAATCACTGCAGACCTACAGTATTTGTATTTACTTGGGGGAAAAAAATAATTTGGCCCTAGTCCGTACAGATCTTAGTGTCACTCTATTAAAAAAAAAAAACACAAAAAACCAACACAAAAACCAACCACAAATATTTCTTTCCCTATCTCACAAAAACACCAAGGATAAACACACAAACAGCTCTGCAGCCATTCAGATGTTACAGTAAGTGGCCAAACACAGATGAGGTAAAAGGAAGAATGCATCAGCACAAGAACTTCTATCCCGTTTGCTCTTTTTGCCTGTCCTTTTTTCTTTTTATTTATTTTAAAATCTCCCTTCCTGCTCCTTTCTTCAAATTATTCTAATGATTTTTTTTCTTGGTGCAACAGGCTTGATAACATGCATATAACTAAAGAAACCCACCTGGTTTCCCTCCCTTCACTGGCCTCAAGCACTGGAAACAAGATCTACCAACACGTGCCACTACACCACTGACCTCTGCTTTTTAGAGCTGATGAAAGCTTTGATCATGGCAAACTCAGTCTACAGCAATTGTTGCTCCTAGGCCAAATATTTTATTGACCATCTACCGTGAACACCAGTAACCACTAGGTAAGGAGAAGACTCTGGTATTGAACACTGCTTTGAAAGAGTAGTGAAGATACAAATAAGCTTATAAGCACAGACCCTGTTCTGATAGATATCAACTATCCCCATCTTTATTTAGAGTCAATAGAGTGGTTTGGGTTGGAAAGGACCTTAAAGATCACGTAGTTCCAACCACCCTGCCATGGGCAGGGAAGTCTTCCACTGGGATCACATTGCTCAAAGCCTCAGCCAACCTGGTTTTTAACATTTCCAGGGAGGGGAACATCTACAACTTCAACTTACGCCTGATTTAAAATTATGTACTTGATACGCCAGGTGATACAGGGATCAGAGACAGAAAAGGAAACAATGTCTTCACCAGGTTCTCACTCTACGTCCATGGACAAGACAAGACCCACTGCTCACAACCTAGCACATCACCCCAAACATCCTCTACAGCCCACTGTGATACAAAGAACAATTAATTTATACATTCTCCTCTCCCCTTCCCTCAAACTTTAGAGCCCCATAAGCAATGGTTACTTAAAAAGAGCAGTGCATCCCCCATTCTCTCCCAGGCTTCACTCCCAGCTGCACACAGCCAATTCCCGCTCCCCAGAGATCACATTATCAGTGCCTTGCCAGCCGAGAAGGTGAAAACAAGGGAACAGGAACTGAGAAGGGAAGGAGGGAGAAAACAAATGAAAAATAACACAGCAGCTGGTCAGTGAGACTCGATTTTCAAATCTAATCTTAGTTTGTGCAGTCAATGGGGGAGAAATGCCACAATTTGCATGACAACGGCCAAGCGAACTGAATAGTGGCAAATCAATTCTGCAAGAGAAGATAAAGCAGAATATACCTGATATATTAGCGGCAAGGTAGAATTAAATTCCCATAATGTTGGATGATATTGATTAAAACTGACATTTTTTTATTATTATTATTATTATTCCTCTCCCACTTAGGACATGGAAATAACCAAGCCATATAGAGATGCAGTTGTCTTACACAAATGGAAACATACTTTGCCATGGAGTAAAATAATGGAAAGTCCACATCCATTAGGAGTAACAGCCCTAGAAAATATTAGGGTTGGCCTTTTTAGCATGTTACAAAGAAATGCATTCACTCGGGCTCAGGCGACTAATTTATACTGATCAGGAGAGAAGTAAATAGCATAGCTGAAAGGAAGTATTAGGTTTTATTTATGGCTTAGCTTAAAATAATTATCAAACACAATATTGCTTACTTCCTTCCCACTCATTGAGAGATTTGACTGTCAATGTTGACTTGTTATTGAATTTAATAACCCTCATAATCACTATCGGGTTGAATATGAAAATTTTCTGAGAATGTGCATGTGTCTATAATTAAAAATAATTCTAATTCAAATAAAACCCTTCTCCCTCTCCTTGGTCACCAGTGTCATTATCTCACTTAATGACCTTACTGTTAAAGATGACAAGAATTGTTGGTCTGAAAAGGGAAGCACATCCAGCACATGAAAAAAGAAGGTATCTACCAGTGATGTTGCTGCTCATAAAGAAAAAAAAAACCACAAAGCTAGGATGCTGAAAAGTCCACATTGCTTTTAACAAAGGAATTTGCTTCAACAAATAATTGTTTTCAAATAAAAACAATTTAATTTTTTTTTGTTTTTTTCATTACACTGCATGTCACCATAGGTATTAGAGACAAAGACTGCAGAAAAACCTGCCCATATTGCTTATGTCAACTGAATCTATTCTACCTAGTCCAAGAAAAGGATAGCAAACACATCTGAATGTTGTCAATGCCAAATCTTTGTTACCAGCTGGAAGAAAACCCCCTTGGTCTCACTTTCAACACCGTAGTTTCACCTGTGATACAGAGAAGGACCAGAAGCTTCACCTAGTGCCTCCTTGAACGCTAAACACTTCCACTTCTCTACACCCCCATGTTGTCCTTGGACACAAACAGGTAAGTGATCTGCCACAGGAGCTACCAGGAAAAGCAGGGTCTGGATGCTCCTGGTTTTGAGGCTGCCTGCCTGAAGGGGTGCTGGAAGGAAGCTGGAGAATCTCCAGACAAGGCACTCCTGCCTGGTGTCTGCAGAGAAGCTGGGTCCCTCTCCATGCTCACCAGGCAACATACAGGCATCACCCTGCTCCTGCACATCCTCCAACATCTGCCCTGGAAAACACTTCCATTTATTGTCTACCATGTATATATTACAGATCCCAGACACAGACGTGTCCAAACCTGGCCTGTAACAACATTTCCTTCAAGGGGCAGCAGTCGTACATTAATATATATTAGCTTTTGTAACTAACTGGAGTAGAGACACATGTGACATTTGCTCCCTGAAGTGAAATTACACATTTATATACATCCTATTATGGTTTGCCATCTCATTTCTTTACAGCAGTTCAGCTGTCACAATTTCCCTCACTCCAGTGCAAAAAGAAACAACTCTTCCAGGTTTAACAAGGAAAATGCAAAAAAACCCACCCACAAGAACAAGCCAATGTCAGTAGCAGGGCACTGATCCCAGTTTATGGATCAAAAAGTTCACACAGAAGCTGATCTTGAACAGAAAGGATTATGCTTCAGGAGTTTGCTTTTGATAGTTCCTCCAGGGAAATAAACCTTCACTAAATTATGCCTCAGAAAACTTTACAGATTTTTACCTTTTCTTATTTTAAACAGAGAAAAAGCCTATAAATATAAATAAAAGGCCTAAAATTTGGGTAACATGCTAATATAACTACGTGGCCCTTATTTAAGTTGATTCAAAGGCAGCTTGGAATACACATTTCATAAATTCAGATCTTTCTGATCTTCTCATCTTGGTCAGTTACTTTTTCTCTTTTAGGTATAAAAGCCCAGCAGCTCCCAGCACCAAGCTGTACAGCACAGAAGAGCAGCATCCCACAGAGGCAGCAATGTCACAACTAAACAATTCCAAGTCTATACGAGGAAACATGAAATACTCCTCATTTTATTTGCACTTATATTGGCTAGAATAAATAAAATAAGAAAAAGAAACAGTATTTCTAATTTCATTAAAACATGATGATCAGTAAACTGGTCTGAACTAAAGGAATTAAGTATTTGAATGACTGCTTTTGTTTGCAGAAACTGGATGAATAATGTGGGATAAATAACTTAAAGGATAATGTTTTTAAGTTACCAAGAATGGATTTTAGTTTATCCAGTTTGTAGATAACACCACCACAGATCCTATCTGAACTATTAGGATTTCCTAAATTAAAACTATTGATTTTTACAAGTAACAAAATTCAACAAAGTTTGTTAATTCAAGTGTAACATCATGGCGCCACCCGCCCCCCAGGCTGGATAACTTCAACTTTTAGACTGCATAATCGTTTTTTTATTTTAACACAATAGTGTGCTGCCACCAAAATATAAAGAAGTTTTGCCTTTCCTCCAAGCCACTTACACCATTAACATTTCCTCTGCAGTCACTGAGTCAGATCATCTCCCTCATCCAACTAATGAAGAAACTGGAAATTTACTGAAGAAAAATGGCTAGATAATCAATCTGACTTACCTTAAAGTTACTAAAGATGAAAGAGGTAAAAATATATGATCAGGTTTGCAAGAGGGGCAGCGCTGTTCTGGCAGATGACACGCCATGGTTTGAGTAACTTGCACGGATAAGTAAACTGTCCTGTGAGATATCAGCACAGCTTTACTTTCCTCCAACAGTCCTGTGTGTTTTTTCATCCTGCATCTAGCACGGTATGAACACAGTGTAATATAACCTCATGCAATATGCACCACCTCATACAGTACAGATTCAAATATTAATGATGAAATTCATTCAAACCCTACTCCTGAAAAATATTCTTGCCCTCACCATCCTTCATTCTTGCCAAGGGCATACGCATGTGATTGATTGTAACAGGATGATTCCCGGGTGTGTAATTAAGAACACATATAGCAAAAGTTCAAACAAAG
>VXBW01000623.1:6874-48588 GCA_013400375.1 Thinocorus orbignyianus | reverse complement strand
GGGAATTTCATAAAGACAAATTTTAAAAAAACCTAAATTATTATAAAGTTTGTTCAAAGGTATGCTCAATTCTGTTCATAACATTTAAATTGCTAATTCTAAATAGAGTAGCTATTAAGATACATCCCAGATTACTTTCCCAGTACCCTACCTCCCTACCTTACCTTAATAACAGGAGTTAAATTATTTTAGGCTCAATGGTTGGAGGCACTGCAATACAAACCTCACAATTTGCAGAATCCTTATTTGTCAGGGCTCTTGTCCTACTATCAGTCTGTTGGCTGGAAACTGTATTCTTCCAAAAAGTCAACTTTATAACTTCAAACCCACTTATAAAATCGGTATAATCATAGAATCATCAACTTGACTAGGTTGGAAGGGACATTTAAGACTGTCGAGTCTAATGACCAACCTAACTCTGGTATAAAAGTCACTAAACCGTATCTCTAAGCACTACATCTACCTATACTTTCAATACCTCCAGGGATGGTGCCTCAACCACTTCCCAGGGCAGCTCACTCCAAGGTTTAATAACCCTTTCAGTACAAAAGTATTTCCTAATATCCAATCTGAATCTCTTCTAGTACAACTTGAGGCCATTTCCTCTTGTCCTATCGCCCATGACTTGGGAGAAGAGACCGACTCCCGCCTCTCTACAACCTCCTTTCAGCAGTTGTAGAGAGCAAGGTGGTCTCCCCTCAGCCTCCTTTTCTCTAGGCTGAACAAACCCAGCTCCCTCAGCCTACCCTCATAAGACTTATTCTCCAGACCCCTCACCAGCTTCATTGACCGTCTCTGGACACACTCCAGCACCTCAATGTCTTTTTTGCCATAAGGGGCCCAAAACTGGACACAGTACTCAAGGTGGGGCCTCACCAGTGCTGAGTACAGGGGGACAATTACCTCCCCAAGTCCTGCTCACCACGCTGTTCCTGATTCAGGCTGGGATGTTGTTGGTTTTCTTGACCACCTGGACACACTGCTGCCTCATGTTCAGCCCACAGTGGACCAACACACGCAGATGTTTTTCTGCCAGGCAGCTCCAGCCACTCTCCCCTAAGCCTGTAGTGCTGCACAAGGTTGCTGTGACCCAACTGCAGGACCCAGCACTTGCCCTTATTGAACCTCAGCCCATCGGCCTCGGCCCATCCACCCAGCCTGTCCAGATCCCTCTGCAAAGCCTTTCTGCCCTTCAGCAGGTCAACACTCCTGTTTAACTTGGTGTTGACTGCAAACTTACTGAGGGTGCCCTCCATCCCCTCGTCCAGATCATTGATAAAGATGTTAAGGAGAACCAACCCCAATGCAAAGCCCTGGAGAACACCACTCCTGATCGGTCATCAACTGGATTTAATTCCATTCCCCACCACTCTCCAAGTCAAGCCTCCAGCCAGTTTTTGACCCAGCAGACAGTACTCCCAATCCAAGTCATAGGCAGCCAGTTTCTCCAGGAGGACACTGTGGGAGACCATAACAAAGGCCTTACTAAAGTCCAGGTAAACAACATCCACAGCCTTTCCCACATCCACCTGGCAGGTCACTTTGTCATAGAAGGAGGTCAGGTTTGTCAAGCAGGACCTGCCCCTCATGAACCCATACTCCCTGGGCCTCATCACCTGGGCGTCCTTCATGTGCCACATAATGGCACTCAGGATGAACTGTTCCATGAGTTCCCCAGATCATCATGCCAGCCCTTCTTGTGGATGGGTGTCACATTTGCTGGACACTAGTCAGCTGGGATCTCCCTGGTTTGCCAGCACTGCTGGTGAATGACGGAAAGTGGCTCAGTGAGCACTTCTGCCAGTTCCCTCAGTTCCCTCAGGTGGATCCCATCTGGCCCCATAGACTTGTTTATATTCAGGTATTGGAGCAGGTCCCTCACCACCTCCCTTTGGATTACAGAGGCTTCATTCTGCTCCTCACTCCTATCTGCTCACTCAGGGGTCTGGGTACTCAGGGAACAACCAGCTCTACTACTGAAGACTGAGACAAAGAAGATATTAAGTACCTCAGCCTCCTCCTTATCCTTTGTAAATATGTTAGCTCCCACATCCAATAAGGGATGGAGATTCTCCTGAGTCCTCCTCTTGTTCCTAGTATATTTATAGAAATTCTTTTTATTGTTCTTAACATCCAAGGCCAGGTTAAGTTCTAGTTGGGCTTTGGCCTCTCTAGTCTTTTCCCTGCATAGCTTCACAGCACCTCTGTAGTCTTCCTGAGTGGCCTGCCCTTTCTTCCAAAGGCCATAAGCTCTCCTTTTTTCCCTGAGTCATGACCATATCTCCTTGTTAAGCCAGGTCAGCCTTTTCCCCTGACAGCTCGTTTTAAGGCACACAGAGAGGGCCTGCTCCTGTGCTTTTAAGTAACATAAACATTTAGGAACTCCATCAAATGACAGTAATCCCTTCCTATGACACAGCCAACCAGATACTAACAACAAGAATAATCAGACTGGAAAATTTCTTTCACATACAGAATTTTAAAATACGTGCATACAACAAATGAACATGCATGCCTCAACCTTTCCTGTAGCAAATAAAAAATCATGTTACAGATTAAAAGGAAGCTACAGCTCCAAGTAACATTATAGTTCATTTTAAAAAGTGTTTGTGAAAATTTACAGCTAAAGATAATTAGCTCGTTTCAACCAGTTCTGCTCTTGGATCTATAGATTTAAGAACAGTGGTATTAATACATTGCCCCAAAGAGTTAAATTCTCAATGGATTAAAAATAGTACAGTTAAATCTGTGTCTGACAAAGAAGAGAGATGAAAGAATCAATTCTCTTCTAGTTAATGGAGTTAAATTGGGGTAAATGAGAGTAAAATGAGGCCCATTCTCTTGTGTTTGTGCAGCCATGACAAAGCCTGTGTCACCCCAACAGTAATAGAAACTATTCAAGTGCCTTGCTCCTGGAAAAATCAGAAGTTTTCAGAAAAGCCAGGATTTTAGGAGAAATCTCTCCTGTAAGTGAGCCTCCAAAAAGGAAGAAGGTGAGAGTCATTAAATGAATGGAGAAACAAGGCAAGAAAACCAACACCATATTACCATTAGTCTTTTCATGCTTTTGATTTGTAAAATGAAAACATTTTCATCAGACAGGTACAAAGAAGGTAGGACCAAAACTTTACTAACTTCTGTTCTGCTCATGCCATGCTCCCCTGTGGGACAGGAGGTGCGACAGCCGAGGTCCCTCTTGCACAGAGGGCACAGGAACCATCCCCCGCTGAGCACACTAAGGAGAACATCACCCTTATTTAACAACTCAGTGCTATCACAAAAATCACAGAATCGTCGTGGCTGGAAAGGACGTCTAGGATCACTGAGTTCAACCATAAACTCACAAAAAGCCCCTCCCATCTCAGTCAGTAGATCATGCTGCTAGAGCATGCCCTGAAGTGTCGCATCTGCACGTTTCTTAAATACCTCCAGGGATGGTGACTCAACCACCTCCCTGGGCAGACTGGTCCAGTGCCTGACCACTCGTTCAGCAAAGTATTCTTCCCAGTATCTAATCTAAACCTTCCCTGCTGCAACTTCAGACCATTTCCTCTGGTCCTGTCATTATTCACTTCAACCCACAAGTCGGTGAAGACTGGACTTCAGAGAAAATGAAGTTACACAGCTGCTTCTTCCACTGCCTAGGTGATCTCACCACTTTACTAAATGCCATACATAAAAACCTGCTCCCAATTCCTGCCCTCCTAGGCCAGTGGCAACTCAATATATTCCAGAGGAATAATTCCATCTGGCCGCAAACACCCATTTACATCACTTAGTAACACCGCAGCGGCTGACAAAGGGAGCTCTTCTCTTTCCAGGGTAGATTAGGGGAGGTTTTACCAGCAGCTGCACAGTGAGCAGTAGGTATGGGGCTGTCTGCAGAGAGGGAAATACTGAGAAATGATGTGACAAATCAGGGCAATAGACAGGAAGGAAAAAATAATATATATCCTTCAGCATCAGTCAGGGACTTAGCTAGAAACGCTCCTGCCAGATTAGTTTCTGCTACTGCCTGAGCCACCAGCTTCCAAAACGAATGATTGGCTGAATACATTTACAATGAATAATAATCAACTTCTCAGCTTCTTACGACTTATTTTATTCTTCAACCCAGTATCAGAATTCATCCAACACACATTTTTCTTGTTAACATGGTGTAAAGGTGAGGATCACGTAAGAAATGATCATGACGGTGAGGATCACGTAAGAAATGATCATGACAGTAGGTTTGAATAAGCAAAATATTAGTGAGTGACTCTACTGAGAAGTGCAAAAGAAGTCTGTCATACTTGTGCACTGCTGCCTTTCCACTGGCAACTCTAATGGAAATTGATTTTTTTTTTGTTTTAAACCACACAACACAAGAAACTGTACTTCCGAAGTCCTCCCTTCCGTCAACTGAGATGCATTGTCTGGATTTCCCTTTTAAATTATAAATGTCTGTATTGCTATGGCTGAGCTTACTTTATTGGAAGATTTCTGGACAATGAAACAGGCAGACAAGTAAAACTGAAAAGTTAAAAGAATCAAAGCTTTAAAGAGTCAAAGAGTGGTCCCAATGAATTTTCTGGTGCATCATTCTGCATCAGATGAGTAATCCATCGTTTGGGACCGTTTCCAAGAACAGACCATCTGCTCCCAGCATGACCATGCTCATGGAAGCTGCACAGAATCTTTCACCTTCTCTTCGACAGCTCTAGAGAAAAATAATAATATGGTTTCTAAGAAGAACAAAGCGAATAAACTGTAAGCTGCTTTGCCTGAAATACTATCTCTTCACAGGTTCAGTACATCTAACTTCCATTAGAGGCCTTCTGCCACACATAAGTGGCATTTGACGTGGAGGAAACGAATGATACAGACGGGAGAAAAATGGATTTTTAGCCATGAGATCACAACACCAAAACAATAACAGCACAGATAAGTGATTGAGGAAATTTGCATATGTACAGTTTCTGAATTCTTCCTGATTTCACGCATGTGCTCTGTCCCAAGTGCCTCAGAGAGCAGCAAGGTAACTACGGAATGAAAAGCCTCTCCCCATTTATTCCCTGCCCTGCATGAACCCTGACCTTCATGCTCTGGCAAGGCAACTGCATGGAAGGAGACAGATCTGAAAGGGAAAAGGAAACAAGCCAACCACTTTTTATGAAACTGCCCTGCAAATTCAAGTTAAAGCAGCTGGCTAATGGGATAGGAAATCAAGTTATTTTATCAACAAACAAGTGGGTGCTGCCAGAAGAGGTGGTCCTGTTCTCACAACCCTGGCTGCAATTTCACAACCTACCCTGGGCCAGCATGGATGCTCATCTGATCCTTACAGGATCCAAGCTTCAGAAACTACACCAGCACAAGACTTCAGGTTTTTATTCAGCACCAAAACCCCCAAAACACCTCATGAGGAATAAAGATCAATGTCAATATTTTTGGCAGCAGCCTACCATGCAGTCAGTTCAGCTGTACTTTAAAAATCCAGCTTGGAGTTGATTCTCAAGCTGCTGAAGACACTCTAAGACCCCACACAGATTTTAAAAGCCTATGGGTTCTAGCTGGGGCACAAGGAAGACCATGGGATCATGCAGTTCAAGAGGAGAATACCAAAGAGGGCAACTGAGCCTTAAGAATAGTCTTGCTGCAATCAAGAGGGTGAGGTCTGACTGCCACCCCACTTTCCAGCAGCACACTCCCACTTCAGCTCTCATATGAAGATCAGTGTTCTTCTAAACCTTAACCGAACCACTACCCCAGCAGAATAATTCTCCACGGGTCTTCATCCTTCTGACTCGAAAGCCAGAAAATCAAACTGACTTAATAACAAAGGCAGGCAAGAATGGGCAGTCTGCTGCTGCACAACCCCAAGCAAAAGGACTGGAAATGGTCTCTTCCTCAGATGAAGTGGAATTTTGCACTCTTGCCTTCCAGGCTACAGACACAGCCATCATTTCCAGCACAGCTTTCTCACATCCTGCCTGAGACTGCAGGGATAAGAGATGTCCTTATTCCAAATTATCTTCATCAGTTATTGTACATCTCTTAAAGTATAGGTCCAGTACTCCTCCTTCTCAAAATCCAAAGATTTGGGGTGTTTAAAGGAGCAATTTGACAAGAGAACGGAAAAATTTACTACAGACCTTTGGGTACATACCTGTCCCTCTCACCACACTCCTTTACCCTCTCTCACAGATATTTCCAATAGGCAGACTTTGAGCTGCCAGATTAGCTGCTCAGCTGGCAGGAGAGCTGGCCACCAGATTCCCCCAGGTCCCAGCTGCTCCTCCCCTATTACTATCAAGGCTCTCATTAGAGGCAACATATCCTACCCTGATTAAAACATTTTCTACCCAAGTCTTACACCAGCCTCAGTCTGCCAACTTCAAATTACTTGCTCTCAATTTATACCAAAGTAAATGAGAGGTGGAGGCAGTTAAGAATTGAAGAAGAAAAAGCAAAACAATTGGGGTGGGGGGGAAATGTCAGAAATAATTAGACCTTGAGCTGCAGGACTATCTTACAGACCTATGAGCATTGGCCCTAAAAGATAATAAATTATCTTAGGGATCTAAAATAACTATTTTCCATTTAAAAAAAGATGTTTTAGTGTTTTATAAATGATCATGCTCTGGTTTTTGGTTAACATCGAGCTAACAGGAGTAGGTACCACAGATTTAGGTATGATTCATGTACACAGCTGCATCATTTCCAAAGCAAAGCAGAGGCAAAAAGAAGAATGTAATGAATATACAGAAACTGTATTTACAGTTATGAGCAACCATCTTTATCTGCTCCCCCTTTTGTTATAATATTTCAATATAACAGTAACACTTATTCTTCCTGCTCTTCTACATTGTGGAGTCTTGATTGATGATTCTTGTAAATATTTGTTTAGCAATTAACCATCTGTCTCTACCTTTTGGACTTTACCAAAAGCATCTTGATCACAAAACAAAAACAATTCAATACAGAATATTGTAACTGCCTCTGAGTAGGAAAAAAACCAACCAAAACCAAATAACTGTACTTAGGATCACAGCAACTCCAAGGTTTATGCCATTCACATGTGGCAGTGAACAACTGCCTCTTCCCAAGCAAGGGCTCAAATGAGGTGCTGTGAGTACCAACAGCAATTGTTTCAATAGGATGCTATGGATTATTGAATGGCAGTGTTATAGAATCACAGAATGGTTAGAGTTGAAAGGGACCTTAAGGATCATCAAGTTCCAACCCCCCTGCCATGGGCAGGGACACCTCTCCCTAGAGCAGGTTGCTCAAAGCCCCATCCAGCCTGGCCTTAAACACTTCCAGGGATGGGGCATCAACAGCTTCCCCGGGCAACCTGTTCCAGTGCCTCACCACCCTCACAGGAAAGAACTTCTTCCTGATATCTAATCTAAATCTCCCCTCTTCCAATTTAAAACCATTACCCCTCGTCCTGTCACTAGACTTCCTGATGAAGAGTTATAGGACATCACTTAGAAGTGCTCTGGAGTTGGTGGTTGCTTTGTTTTTTGAAGGACCACAGCTAACTACTTCCCCTCATTCTTTTCCCCTCAATAGACAAACCATCTGAAAGTAATAATAAATTGTATTTGACCACTGTGATATCTAGTTGTCAGGTAATAATTTCCCCACAGACATTAAGGGAAGCTTTTGGCCTTGCTTGTACTGAAGGAAGCACTAAGAAAAAAAAACAACACCTCATTGCTGCTCTTTTGTTCATTTTTTAAGAGAAAGAAAATATATTTTACATCCATTACTCAAGTGCTACAGAGAGTGTCTATAGGGTAAGGATGTCCTTGAATGCTAAGTGATGCCTCCTCATCTAAACCAGACCAAACCCAAAAAATCTCACCCTAAATATCACCCTACAGCATGGAATAAAAGAGCAAGAGGTAGGATGAGAACTCAAGTTTATTTGATGTTCCATGCTGTACCAAACTTGACAGCAAGGTACAAAAGTCCTTCCACAACTGAAATGCCACATTTTTACTTACGTAGCCAGTCACGCAAGCATCAGCAAAGAAAACTAGGCTTATCTGCTTAAAAACCGTTGCACCCCTTTGCAAGCAATACCTTTCCTATGCTCCTTCCCCTTGCAGCTGAACTACAGCATATGGTATACGGAGATACTGATACTCAGCCTCCAGTGACACCACTGCTCCAGCCCTTCCCTCAACTGGGAAATCGCCTTTTGCTGGCCACATTACCGCTGCTCTCTTGGCAGCGTTTTCCAGAGCTGTGGAGCAAACGTGCTCCTGTTCCATGTGTTCCCAAGCTAGTGTGCCAATCTTTGGACACCAGCCTTTGGCATCAGGCCAGAGGGACGCTTTCTGATGTTTCCCTGCTTCATGGTCTTGAATAATAAGAACTGTAAAAACACAATACTGCTATCTACTGAAGAAAGCAAGCTTGGTCTGCCTCACAGCAGTGAAACAACCTCAGATTAGAAATTCAAGATTTTAGAGAAAGGGATACGAGAGGAAAAAAATTAGTCTAACAGGAAATGAAAATATAGAACTAATGTAGAGAAATAAATGTAATTTACCATCCAATAAACAAACTTGAGGTAAATCAAGAGACAGATATTGCTGCACCATCTTAAAGAATACAAATATTACTTACACCTCACATTTGTGGAACAGCGTGAGGGGCTTGCACCTTTAGAAACTCTTTTCAGAGCTGAGGAATTGCTATCCAACACCTCTGAGAGAACCTCTAATGTCTATCTTTTCAACAGTTCCTAAGGTGGTCCCTGTAAGCAGGTGGCATTTTCTAAGCAGAAACATCTCCCCCTTCTTCCCACTCTCCTGTATTTACACCCACACTCTAAGCTTAAACCATCCCCACAGATCTACTTCATTCATCAGATAAAAGGTTACTGTTTGTTACTTGACTTTAAGGAATATTAACTTACAGCAAAGCAGATAATTCAAGTTGGATAATTATGCTTCCCAGGGCACCCAGGCACAGACACAAAGGGAAGAGTAACCTCTTTTGGACAAGCAACAGAGCAGCAGTCACACAGCCTGCTACAACCCGATACTATCCTGCACGCAAATAACAACAGTCTGTGTCTGTCTGGCACATTTACTAAGAGAAATCTGGCATATGTTTTACTGTGAATAATCAGGACAAATACAGAGAACTGTTATTTCAAGGTAGCTTTTATTAGGACTCCATTCCTCCAGACTTTTAAAACCAAGATGCCAAGATATAAGACCACCAAAACTTAATTCAGCAAGGGGCTGAAGGAGATGATCAGGGAGGGACTGAAATAAATAAAGTCTCCACACAAGTTAAAGACAAACCAAACAAAATGGATACTAAACCACAATTTGGAAATCTGTTCATCTGTGAAAGTATGGCTATTTCACAGTTTCTCCCTGTTTTCTTCCCTTAGTGATTTAGATATGAAAGCTTTACAATATAGACTGAACCCAGTGTAGGTATTACATATGTAAATCTTGTTAAAGGTAAAGACCTGATTTTTGAAACATATCTTAGTTTCCCTTTTTAGCAAATGATTTTTAGTTGTGGAAGAAATGCGTCAATGGAAGGGAAGAAAATCCACAGGAAAAAAATTCTAAGGAATATGCCTGATTTCCTATTTGATTACCTTAGCACGGGCTCTCCTGATTTTGAGAGAAACTCCTGATATATTTAGAGGTTTCACAGAATTCTGCAATTCTGTGCCCCTCCCCCCCCTTTTTTTTTTTTTTAATTTCCCTCACCCCCTCTTCAAATCCTGAGAACACACCAGATTTCACCCAGGGGCAGAGCTAGGAGCCTGGCTCACAGGGCTCCTGGCACCAGCTCAGACCCTGAAGGCACACACAGTGCTCCTGTGATTCACAATTCAGAAAGCAAACAGAAAGACCCCCGGATGCCTCAGTGTTGGTTGGGTTTGGTTTGTGTTTTTTTTGTTGGTTTTTTTTTTTAAATAACATTACAGTATCACGTGGAAGCCTTAAATACAGTGAGATCTATCTCACAGTATGAACAGTCACTTTCAAAAATCTGGCATAGGCAATACCTTTTTTGGCATAAAGTCCACCAAAGGTCCAATAGCTACAGAAGCCCCCAGCCGCTCCTGCATGGCCTTCTCCCATCCTCTGAACACCGATGTTCATGCAGAGAGGCTGAGAACAAAGACCAGTTCTCCATATGTCCCCAGAGAGCGGCTTAAGCCAGCACAGGGGAGATGGCAGTCAGCCCAGCATCAGCCACCAAGAGCCGGGTAGCAGGACAGAACAGAAGCACCTCCACCAGCGCCAGTCACAACAGCAGCACATGTTTCACCGTGTCTTGAAGACTTCTACTTGCAAATTCAGGGATTGATTTTAAAGCACCTCCATTTATACAAACTTACATTGAAAAATAATTCCGCGTAAGGCTGGGCAACAAAAATACCCTGTTTGTGGGTTTGCGGGTACTGCTCTTGTGCAGGGAGGCAAAACCAGTGAAGAGCCAGAAACCTCAAAGTCTAACCAGGACCAAGCACCATAACCACAACCAGGTAGGAAGCAAGTGATTTGATTAAACGTCTTTAATAGAGACAAGTGGTGACAGGAGAGACATATTTTGGAAAAGAAATACACGGGGCTTATGCGTGTTATTTTTCTACCCCGAAAGTTTACAGTTCCAGACAGTTCTACAGTGAGATCTTGCAACATCAGTCACCATCACAGCTTGTCCCAGCTGAGTTTGGAAAGGGTTTAGTCATCCCATTCTGGACAGTTATGATGGAAGTGATGAGTTACATGAGTCAGGGTTGGTGTCTCATCAGCGTAATTAATCTAATTTGATGATTAACCTGAGGAGGTGCTCCTTTAGGCACAGGTAAAACAGTATATTAGTCATTACTTGGCAGTAACAGCAATTAGTTTGAAAATGCAAGTTGTGGTTTGTTGGAAGGTTTGGACTCAATCTGAGAAGGAAATGCACAAATTATTAGATGCTATGACAGCAACTCTAGGTAGCCTTTCTCTGACCATCAGAAATCAAGATGCTACTGTCAATGAAACCAACCTTGTGAGACCCCACCTGGAGTACTGTGTCCAGCTTTGGAGTCCTCAACATAGAAAAGACATAGAACTGTTGGAACAGGTCCAGCGGAGGGCCACAAAGATGGTTAGAAGGATGGAGCACCTCTGCTGTGAGGACAGGCTGAGAGAGCTGGGGCTGTTCAGCCTGGAGAAGAGAAGGCTCCAGGGCAACCTTACAGCAGCCTTCCAGGATCTGAAGGGAGCTCCAGGAGAGCTGGAGAGGGACACTTTGTCAGGAAGTCTAGTGACAGGACAAGGTGTACTGGTTTTAAATTGGAAGAGGGGAGATTTAGATTAGATCTTAGGAAGAAATTCCTTCCTGTGAGGGTGGTGAAGCACTGGAACAGGTTGCCCAGAGAAGTTGTGGATGCCCCATCCCTGGAAGTGTTTGAGGCCAGGCTGGATGGGGCTTTAAGCAACCTGCTCTAGGGAGAGGTATCCCTGGCCATGGCAGGGGGGTTGGAACTGGATGATCTTGAAGGTCCCTTCCAACTCTAACCATTCTATGATTCTATGATCTGTTAATGTGTCACGCACCAGAAAGCATCTTGGGGCACAATAACCAAGTCACAACCCTACATCAAAAGCTGCTCTACCATAGGTCAGTTCAGTTGCAAGTACTAATGGCAAGGGCTCTTTGCAGACAGTTTTATACATTACGCCACATTTCAAGCCCCAATTTCAAATGGCTGTTTACTAAGTAAGCCAGAAAGTAGCACTGGAAAACATGCATTAGCTAAAGAAAGGTTCCTGGTGCTTCCTGGCAAAGTGTCACTCCATACATCGATGTATGCCTGCCTGTACACTTAACAGCCATGAAAGTAATTTAACCCCCTTGATCTGATCTAAATCCAGTGGAGCCTCTGAAGGGCTCCCAGCCAGTCAACATGCAGATTCAAGCAGAAACCACAGGATTTCCTCCAAAACGTGCCTAAGAACCATCACTACACACAATCCTCCATCCTCTGGAGATAAGACTGATGAGCAGTTTCACTGCAGCCAGAACAGCATCACTGGAAAATTTCTTAATAAATAAACAATCCCTTCAGTCCAGACAGACACCCCCTCCATCTAGGAATGTCTTTATTATTTATACTTTGCATTTTCTTGTTTTATTGATGGTTAATAAGGAAAAAAGGCAACAGCAGTAATAGAAGTTTAAAAATCCCCAAGCTGATTCCAGAGCTCCCAGGAAAATTGGTACCTCTGTGTTTGTATCATCATTATAGTCTCAGTAGGCCAGAGAATTTGCTCTTCAAGGAGGACTGAGAAAAGATACAGCTCCCAGCTGGTTGTACAGGGTCTTAAAACCCTAAGGAGGATTTTTAAAACAGCAAGGGACACAGAGAAGCAAAGCAGCAGGACCAGCTGTAGGGGACAAGTATGATAGAGGATGATTATTCCAGTTTGCAAAAATAATAAAGAATAACTGTCAAAGAGGAAAAAATGAGAATAGTTTGTTGCTCGTAACTCACGTAAGGCCATGTCAGAGCGTACAAACTCATCTAACACATCTTTCCAGCTTCAAGTGACTACACAAGCGGTAGTGCTGGATTCCAGGCTCCATAGTCTATACCCAGGCTGAGAGGTTGAATAATCATTGATGGTGAAAGGCAGCTGAACCACCTCCTTGTGTCTCTGGTTTTTGTGGACTACTGGAGTACCACCACCTTCGGTTACAGCACAAGACATAACTGAGCTCAACACAACCGTTGTGGTTTTGGTTTTTTGGATGCAATTGCATCAAATAAGAAAACCCCAAAGGTATGAATGGCAAATGCCTGTGATGTTTTGCAAATGCTGTCTTAAAGACCTGAAAAGTTATTTTAAACTGCCTGGGATCTGAATGTTAGCAATTAGACGAGAAACAGATGTCTCACTACAAGCAAGAGCAATGATAGTAACAAAAATTACCATTTTGTGAGACCGAGTGTAACACATACCAGAAAAATGCATTTTTAATTTGTCAGAGCTAATATTTATCCAAGGTAACAGATTATTTACTTTGTTGATTGCAAACTTCTGGAGTCCTGGGTTGAATCTGTACATTGCATAAAGATCCCCTTCGCATCAAGCAAATCTTTGGCAGCAACCAACAAATGGAAGGCAATTTAAAAATATAAAGAAAGGAAATGAACAAGAAAATGAAGCAATTGTTTTAGATCATAACCATAGTACAGGCCTTTGTTCTATCTTCATACGAATTCTCTCAGCAATCTCTCTGGTTATAGTAATAATTAAAAAATAATCAGACAACACGCCTTCCTTCTAAACAATTTCTCCAATTTTCTGATAAAGTTCAGCCACATGCAATCAAGAGACTATCAACACCAAACTGATCTCGCCTGCATAAGGTTGTAATTTATGCTGTTTATCTTGTGAGCATGACTTACTGCCCTGTTCTGCCAGCACAGGACAGCTTCAGGATTAAAATTATCCACCTTCCTTAGGCTTTGGATGGAGAACGCAGAGAGGCTTTTTATTTCATGGTGCAATAGTTGTAATGGTTAGTATGCATTTAATCTTAGATTAAAATGACACGTGAAAAAATATAAAAATTTTCTGCCCTACTGAAAGCATTTGCACAGCAGCATTACTGTTGGTTGCCACTGCAGAGGCAGTTTTGTCTAGTCCTTCAAATAAAATTACAGATGAAGGTGTTGGGTTTCTGTTGCTGGCTGGTTTTTAAAAATCAAATTATTTGCCTTTTCCAGTGCACATTTATTCATCTATAAAGTATGCATTACGCACGCATCTTCCTTCCACAACAGGATTGCTGCAACCCTGAGACAATTTGTTTGTTATATAGTTTCATATCCTCATATAATCCCCCCAGCTTCTACAGGTCCCACTAATTACTATTACCTTAAGGATTTGCACAGAACGTGAATGAGTTCTGCCATCAAAACAACCACCGAACAGCCAGGGCAATGACAACAATAGCTTAAACCCCTTATTGTCAATTTTCCACTTCACTGGATTTGATACCACAAGGCAGTGGCAACCCTCTGAAAACAAAGCAAGGTTGGGCAGATGCAAGCCCATATTGAATACAACGTATACAAAGGTCAGACAACTTAACTTGTCCCATTCCTTCTCAATTTGACATAAGCTGCTGCACTATTTCTTGCAATAAAGTCGGTAATTTGATGTTAGAAAAAGTGTAAGACAACTGCTACATCCACAAAGCAAAGCAAAATAACATGCACAAAAATTACCATTCACTACCTTTATAGTTGCATTCAGGTCATTATCCTTAAGGTGAAACAGGTGTATCAGGGTTAGGATGCTCCTTCCCCTCCCTTAAGGTACTCAAATGACAACCAACCTTTGCAAGTCTACGAAATAAAGTTCTTTGGATACCTGCAGGTGTTCTTAAAAATCCATCTTAAAGACATCTCAAAAGAAAAAAAAAAAATCCCTACTCACACTCGCTCTGTAAAATGTCACAGGTTCAGCAGTTCAGCTGGTTTCTTCAGTCTGTACTTGGTTTTAAGACTTTTACACACATATGCACACCGCATAATTGTAGGTACAATTCTTCCCCTTATTATTTAATCCCCCGAAGCTATAACTGAAAAATGCTAATATTACCTTGCATGCTTGAAGCAGCTTGCTAAAGAAAGGCAATTTTCTCATGTGTCAAAAGATTCCAGTCCCATGAGATCCTCTGGTTAATTCATAAAGTAATTTTAATCATAATTAAAAAAAAATTGCATCTTACCCAACCATCATGTTTTGCAAGAAAGATTTAGCTAGAAAATAATAAAAAAAATAATCTACATTGCCAGCAGGAAGAGAGCAAAATCATATTACAGGAGACGGAGGGAATTAAAAGGTTAGAGGTTGTCACTCTGCTAGAGGTGATGGAGAACTTTTGCAGGTCCAGGTTCCTCCCTGGCTCTTGGCTACCCCATGGGTACATGGGCCATACCCTTCTGTACAAGACGATGATTTATTTTTGCATTTTTCTCTCTAGAACTCACTCAGAAGTAGCCAGATACCCAATGGCGACATTAAAATGACAATAACCAGAATAGGTCCCTGTACCTGATGTTGGTTTCCTGGATGGGTGGAATTAGCAATAAATACAGCATGCAACACAGCAAGTATCTGCCTCCAAATTAAGCCACAACATTTTGTGAAGAAAAACAGAGTAAGTCTTTTGTGTCTGGATTTGGCTTGTTTGTTTAGTTTGGTTTTCTAATTACTGAAAAAATTAGATGTCTATCAAATACAGTAACTACCTATAATCGAGTTGATAGAAATTGTAAGGAGTCAACAAAACCACATATAAAACACCATGTTACTGAAAATCACATCATTTAATCATTTCCCTCACTAGTAGCTACAGAGGACTTTGGTGCATCAATACTACATTAGAGACCAATGAAAGTAGGTTCAAATTGGGAAAACAAGGGCTAGATAGGAAAATTCTCCCAAATTGTGACGCATCCGTTGGGGGAGGAGGGGAACTACACCAAATCCAGGAACACACACTGTCTTACTGTGTTCAAACTAAAGAAGAAACAGCTACATCAGATTGAATCAAACCCAATACTCACTACTAGAAGGTCCTTGATAGAGAAGAACAGTGCAAGAAAAAACAAATTATATTCCAATATTCAGCACTTGCTAAAGCTTGATTTTACTAATTCTTTTTTGCAACAACCCAGACCTCAAGCCTCAAACCACAAACCTCCTGGGGAAAAAAGAAAAAAAAAAAAAACAACAAAAAACCCCCAAAACAACAACAACAACAAAACCAACCCAACTCTTTACACCTGTGGCACCCACAGCTGAACAGGTGAACAGAGCTTACCATGAGCACTGACAGTATAAGGTCAACCATGCCTCCTGAAACAGAGCTGAAGACAAAGCATATCAGCCTCTTGAGACCATCTCCTCACAGTTGGTCATGTCAGAGTTATCTCATACCATAATTCAGAATAATGGAATGCTTTGGGTTGGAAGGGACCTCAAAGATCATCCAGTTCCAACCCCTCTGCACTGGGCAGGGACACCTACCACCAGAGCAGGTTGCTCCAAGCCCCATCCAGCCTGGCCTTGAACACTTACAGAGATGGGGCAGCCACAGCTTCCCTGGGCAACCTGTACCAGGGTCTCACAGTAAAGAATTTCTTCCTAATATCTAATTTAAATCTCCCCTCTTTCCATTTAAAACTGTTCCCCCCCATCCTATTGCTCCACTCCCTGATAATGAGTCCCTTTCCCTGCTTTCCTGTAGGTTCTCTTTAGCTATTGGAATACCATTATCTGGTCTCTTCGGCTCCCCAGGACCTCCCAAGAGCAGGGCTTCTACGGTATCACAGCAAGAGCCCTACTGGTATCAAGAACAGCATACAATTTGGAGAATAAATTGTGGTTTCTTTGAGAATGGGGCACCTTTCTCACTTTTCTTTTAACAACCCACATGCTGCATTCCACAAACTTCAAGATCTTGAAAGGTTTAGTCCACAAAGAATTAACTACTATGGCAAAACAACACAGAAGATGCTCTAATGCTTACACAGACTGTTACACCTATGATATGGATCACAGTGAAAACACATTTCAGGTATGGTTGTTTTTTTTTTTAAATAATGATAGTAAACACATAAAACCAAAACAAAAAGTCCTGCTGTGGTTACAACTGAGAAACATTCTTACCATCCAAACCAGGAGGTCTTACTTTTTGAAGATTTCAATATAAATCATCATTTTCAACACTAACTTTTAAAGTCTTAAATAGAATACCAGTGAGAATTAAAATGAATGCACTGTTTAGATGTTAAAATGACCCAATTAATGCCTCATTTTTACTACAAACTTCAGACAGCGGGGTTTAAGCAACCTTTAGATATCTTCAAGAAACAAATTAAGTACCGTGGTTATATCACCTGTGCCATCTACAGGACTACGTTCAGGTTGATGACAACATTTATAAAAAAATAGTTAAAATATTATTACCTCATTTAGCACCAAGATGATACTTAGAACTAAGGAATGGTGGCAAGCAGACTCAAGGGACATGAGGTCTCCAGCACATTTGCTGACACTGTCACTGACCCACCTGTGAATGTTCTGAACAAGGGTCAGTCCACCATCCCATGGGAGATTATCAGCAGTCCACTAGACATGGAGGTCTAATAAATCACTGTCAGGATATTTCTATAGGCATTCATCTTATTTTTCTTGATGTTTGTTCCATATATTACTCAATAATCTAAATCCATCTTGAATAACTGCTCTAATGCTGTTAATAGCAAGTCTAACACTGCATTTATCCCGACTTCTTTAAAAGTATTTTAGCCCAACGTGCATTTCCTCTATCACTGAACCAGGGCAGAAACAAGCTCTGCTTACCTTAAGCAAGGAAAAGCACAGCCTCCATCTGGTTGAGACACAAACGTTCTGTTTTATTTTAACCAAAATGTTCTCTTTCAGATGAAGGTCACTAAGTAGAAGTTAAAGATCTCAATTTGCCTGACTGGTAGATCTATTAAATCAACTGATAATTTATTAACATTGATTTTTGACCCCGGGATGCTTTACAGGGCACTGAGCATCTCTCACATCTCACAATACATTTTGTAGAGAAGCCAGGAATAAAATTGACTTACACATCAGACCCACCTTGCCGAGTGCTTGCAGAGGAGAAATTTAACACAGAAACCAGGGAGTAGAACAGAGTTGTCTCAGTGATTTACAGTGTGAAAAGGCAAGAAGCCAAACCCATCTTTGACATGTTGTTTAGTCAATGCATACAGGATTTTTATTTCCACACTGTTAATAGAACAGCATAATTAATCTTCATGTACTTGGGTGGGAGTTACAGGTTTTCACTCACATGCTTCCAAGCTATAGGACAGTTGCATCCACTCCTTCGGGAGAGAAAACTGTAAGCTTAACCATGATTTTATAACATTGTGTTAACATGATAGCCTCTCTTCACATAACTAACTCGTTCCACACTGTTCAATGGCACAACCACCAGGTTATTAGTGCTATAATAACATGACAAAGTAATAAGCTGGTGTTACCTTCGTCATAATCAAGGTACAGTAAAGGAAATGATGGCTCAGCAATAGCGTTGTCACCAACTTGGGAGCAGGCAAGGCTGAGCTGGGCAGGAGCCACAATGGCAACCAGCAGGAGATCAACACACACGACACCCACCAGCCCAACTCAGGAATATATAAAGCACCTACCAATCCAACATAAAGTCAGCTCAACTAACTAAAGAACAAAGGTATGTTCCATAACTTTATCTTTCCATCCGTAGATGCATTGTTTTAAAAACTGAGAAGCTGTTCTGTCTTTATATTAGACTGAATTCAGTTTTAAGCCTCTGCTGCCCTAGCAGGGAAGCTCTTCTATGGCATGTTGTACCAAGCTGAAATTCTTTCCCTTGGGTGGCACAAGGAAACACTAAAACCTTCAATCCACTATGCCTCTTGGGAGCTAAAGTTGCAACTATCAAGAGGACCAAACAACAACAACAACAACAAATTGATGCGAGTGTCAGCAGCAGATGACCTAGATGGGCTTTCAAATTAAGGGCTGTTCAATATGTTCATCTAGAAATTTACCACCAAGCGTTTATCAAATCTTTATTACCAAGAAGATTCTCTAAAAATGCAATATTCAATAGGCTGGCTTACAGAATTGTGTCAAAAGTCAACAACATCAAATAGGCAAAAGCAACAGTGCAAAAATGCACCTTTGGAGGGGGAAAAAAATTAAAGAAATAAGAAAAGCAATGTACTTCCTCCAAGGATACAGTGTGTAAGCACCAGGAATAGCTAATGCTCAAGAACTCCAGACAGTACTAATGCAGGTGAAGACTGCAAATTAACTGCTGTTAATATTTGTTTCCTACCACCAGCCATACTGAAGGCCAGAGGCAAAAGGGATCTCATCTTGGGGCCGGAAGGGATCAGACACTGATAACGCATCAGTGACAAAACATACCCTGACTAAACACCTCGCATGGTACAATACATAGAATCACGGGAAAGTTGGCCTTATGGTATGTAGTTTGCTTACTGGGAACCAAAGTGTTGAAGGACAAAACACTTTATTCAGTCACTCACGAAGTCTGCAACGGAAGTGAAAAAATGCACCCAGATACCTTCAACACGCATCCACTGGCCAAACCCTAACACTGAAAAAGCACTCTGGGACAGACGTAGAGTTCTCCAGTTTTCTACATCAAACTGGAAACAACAGGATTTGAAAAAGGAAAAATTGGATGTTTTCATTTACAACAACCATCCTTATAGATTAGGCAATTCAGCTGAACTCAGCAATCAAGGGATGAATCAAAGGATTAATTGATCAAAGGATTAATGAACTGAACGGTCCAAATGCTTAATATAATCTAGTTTACAGAGCATGACTGATGTCCATTTTTCATCTTCATGGAATATCTTTAATATAGGTGTCACCTTTAACCTGAGGTTACACACTGTTTCAAAATAAGTTCATTTTTAGGTGCAATTTCTACAGCAAGTTTTGATCCAAGTCTAAAAGCCTGAAGAGCAGCACTTAGCGTCAGGCACAAAGGTGGTGCCTGTTTACAGAAACTGGTTAAGCTGAACAGAAGATGAAAGCTCATAACTCAGCAAAAACTGCATCACTTCATGTTCTGTGACTTATTATAATGATACTTTAATGTGAGAATATGTCACAAAAATACATTTTTCCTATATAAAAGGCAATTTGACAAAATATAGGAATGCTGTAAACAAATCCCTAAGTGCATGAGATTTCACAGTGGTCCAAGACTCAGGGACAGTTCTTGAGATTTTGGTCTTTGCACAGCAAGGAGAAGATTAATTTTTATATTTGCACATACTGATGACATCTGTATAAAAATGAGTACCTAGCACAGAGTTAAGTGTTTCAGTTGCCAAAGCACTTCATTAAAATTAGAACATACCAGCAGGAACTTGTGGATCAATCGAGTGCCTGAAATGTCCAACTTATAATTAGAGAAATCAAGGCAGATACAGAGCACAAGCCTGCAGAACGGCAAAATCGATCATCATCCTATGAAGTCCTCAAACCTATGAAATTCCCATGCTACAGTCAATCAATTTCAGGACCAGCATTAAGGTTTAAAAACTATATAATTAAAAAAGTAATTAAATGTCATATCTCCGTGTAGACAGAGGTACTTTTCAGCTACAATCACAAACCACTGCTCGGCGTTACAGGAAGCTTCTTGCTCAGTAGATGCACCCATATTCCTGCTAATAAAAATCTATTTCTCCAGATTTCCATTGTAAACCTAAACACTTTGTTTTATTACAGAACAGTACATCTGTGGAACAACTGTTTCCCAGCCCTCAATATTTCTGCACAAAACTACAGGCAGTTACACCCCCATAAGCAAGCTAAATTGACAGGTTGATAACTACCATTAAAATGCTATCCAGTATTTATTCTTACACCAAAGCATCTCCTTTCTAATGAAGTAAAACATTTCTGATCTCAACCTACCATTAAGAAATCCTAGTCTGAGTAACTACAGAACTTCAACAACCACCCCATCTAATGATAATGTTAATTTCACAATCTGAAAGGTCCCCAGGATCCGTGCAATGGCAACCTTCATCTTTGGTTAGTGTTGTTTATCTGGAAAACTCAAAACTTGCCACTCTTTTTAGAATGCCATAGTCCAAAAAAGCCTTCCAAGCCTCCAAGCCCCAGCAGTGGCAATCTGGCCATCACCTCTCCATTCCAACACACGCAGTAGCTGAATTGGGCAGTTTACCTCTATAACCCTGGCTGGATACGGACCTAGCACCATCCATCACTTCAGGATGTATGTTATTACATGCCTTGTTTAGCAGCATAAATGCCAGGCTGAACTGGAAGATGAGCAACAGCTGGCAATTCTCCCCAAATAATGGTACAAAAGAAGTATTTGGGGATTAACCCACTGCTCCAAACAAAAAAAAAAACCAACAGACTGATGCAAAAATCCACATTTGTGTTAGCAGGCAGCTTTCTAGGGCTGATTTGTACCTTAAAAATAACAACCCATTTCTTTAAGACAACACTTTGAGACTTTAAAGGTCTTGTCTTTACTGCTTGCCATGTACTGAGAAGCACGTTTGGGGGAGTAAAATTACCCTCAAGAAATGCTGTTGTACCAGACTTGTCCAAGCGCTTCTGTAATTATCCTTTTACTGAACCCTGCTGAAATCTTATTTTCTGTCGGTTGGTTTGCACTGGTGCTGCTGCTGACAACAGAAAAGTAACTGAGGTCTCAGAAGTGAACACAGATAACCTAATTTAGCCCCAAAGACTTTTATTATTGGTTGTTATTTGCAAAAATGAGAAAACACAGCTTTGCTTTCAGAACATATTGCACCTTTGCTCAACTGGCAGTATCTGAAACTTTTTTTTTTCCTAATTTGTAGCCACAGATGTCCTCTTTAGTAAAATTCCAGTGGTATTCTTACTACAATACATTCCAGCTATTACTAAAATAATTGTCTTCTCCAAAGAATTTTGTTCAAAAATCCTCTGATGATCAGTCTTTGCCTGGTCTCCATGTAAGATGAAAACACAATAGAAACGAGACAGAATGGAGGTTACTGAAACCAGCTCCAAATTTACAGTAATTTCAAGGTCTCCAGGTGTTAAAAAACCAATAAACCATGCTAGAGTAAATAGATGGTACAAAATCATGGAATCATGGAATTGTCAGAGTTGGAAAGGACCTCTAGAGATCATCTGGTCCAACTCCCCTGCTAAAGCAGGATTGCCCGGAGCACAGCACTCAGGATGGCATCCAGGCAGGTCTTGAAAGTCTCCAGAGAAGGGAACTCCACAACCTCCCTGGGCAGCCTGTTCCAGTGCTGTCACCCTCACTGTAAAGAAGTTTTTCCTCATATCCAAGTGGAACTTCATCTGTCCCAGCTAGTGGCCACTGCCCCTCATCCTGTCACTGGGAACATCTAAAAAGAGTCTGGCTCCATCCACCTCCAATCCACCCTTTAGATACTTGTAAGCATTAATAAGGTCTCCCCTCAGCCTTCTCTTCTCCAGGCCAAAGAGTCCCAGCTCTCTTAGCTTTTCCTCATAAGGGAGATGCTCCAGTCCCTTGATCATCTTTGTTGCCCTAACATAATTAATAATACATATATTGGTTAATATAATAACTAATATTTTTTAATTTATTATCTTTTAATCAGAAGATAAAGGTGGAATGGTGTTGGGGTTTTTTTGAAGAAAAAAAAGCCACAACAAGAAAGTTGGACTTTTATAACACTTTCATAAAATTAGTTTTGTATAAACATCTAAAATAGCTAATCAAAGGACGGCCACATTTCTGCTGGGATACAGGACAGCGTGTAACCACCTGCAGTTGTGTGCAATGCCTTCAAGCAGCTTAGGAAGCCTCCCAGTTACTCACTTCTGTGCACTTCAAGCGTCTCCTGCCACAGGGTTAATCACATCAGGAAGCCATCCAGGTGAAGAACTCCCTATTCCCAAGAAAAGATTTTTAAACAAACGCAGGAGCAGGCTTCTTTTTCAGTGGATATTTTCCAACCTTTCCCAATATAGATACACCAGGTGGTTGTGAACGTGCATCTGCTGAGGGTGGAGGGCAGGGACCAGGGTGGGCAGCTGCAGTCTGAACTCCAGCGTACGCAGAGCCTCTGCAAAAGTCCACCCTGGGAGCACTCGGGTAATGTTTCCACCTTGGAAAGGCCTGTGTGAGGATGTTGTATTTTGAAATTTTCCCCTCGTTATTTGGATGAAAGCTGCTTGGATGGGATAGGTGCTGAAATGATCCTTTTTAGTATGCTGTTGAGTATTTTGTTATGGATCATGCCATCTGGCCAAGCTAGTGGATGCAAATGAATCTATCAATTTTTAAAATATAGATTAAAAAAAATAGGCATGTGATATGAAAAATCCCATACAAACATCTTCCACTGCATAGCTGTTATTTACGATCTGCCATTGAAAATGCAGGATTATTTCAAAAGCATGTTCCAGGTTCCTAAAAAAAGATTCCCATTATTTCCAGCTTCACCAGTCTTTGTATGAAAACAATACTTCTGGCTTTATCATCCAACTATTAACAGATACAGTACAAAGTATTTTGTTGATATTAATGTGCTTACAGCTTATTACATGGAGTTAATTAAAATCTGAATAAAGTAAAATCTGAAAATTCTGCATGGCTAATTTGGCCACTAAAGCAGCTAGGGTAATAACACCCAGCTCTGTAAGAGCATTAGGCTATCACAGTGCAGCATATGATTCTGTTCCAGCTCTATTCATTTCCCAGAGAAATAGGAAAAGCCTCATGGCTTTGTGGACAAACCATTAGCTCCTCATCTCTAGGGAAATGGCTCATCAAAGCATTTCAGCTCCAGTCAGATTAGATCTCAGCCTGCTTCTCCCTCTGCAGCATCTACTGGCATGTAGCAAGATCATAGACAGGATGTCCCATTTGGGACAGCTGAAACCACCCCGCAGCCTGAGTCTCAATTTTTGATGTGTGACTCAAAGCCATTAGCACTTTACTACAACAGCAATTAAAAAGGCACTGTCAGAATGTAGGCACATATAGCATTTCCATTCCTATGGCATTCAGCCTAGAATTTAAGTTTTGGGAAGTACCGTAACATTATGTTCTTTTTCAGAAGGTCCAATGGTGCAACAGAGAAGAACAGAAGCACACCAGCCAGGCTAGAGCTTCAGAAAAGGCACAGAGAGTCATAGAATATCTTCAATTGGAAGGGATTCATAAGGATGCAGCATCCCTTCTTCTCTGCCTCAACAGCCAGCTCGCAAAACCCCTTGGAGTGCCCTTCTGCAATGGCATAATCACACACAGTCTGAAACTCCCCGATTTAGTCCTTTACACACGCACACGCATGAACACACACACAGCACCCCAGCCACATTGTCCACTGAAGGTTTTACAGCCACAGGGCTGAATCATCAGCTGGCTACAGCCTGACATCACTCACTTGTGCTAATGAAGCTATGATAATTTCTACCGGCTGAGGATTTCTCCCCTGGGAATCTAGATTGGCATAAGTTATGTTAGCTGCCTGCATCCTTTCCTATGCTGCTCTCATCCAGCGTGAGCTCCTGTTACTGCCATACCAGCCCTGCCTTGCTCCTAAACCAGGAATTTTGCCAAAAAAATATAAATAATCCAAAAGAAAACATTCAAATTAACATCAAGATAGTATTTGATCACACCTGTATTGTAGTTGCCTAAGAATGAGTTCTATGAAATTTAGTCCACCCAGTTCCTCTCAGTTTTGCTTAAGGAAGTATTTGACTTTTCTTTTAAAATCCCTGTCTTTAAGCTCTTGTGACTTTCTCTTTCTCTCATAAGAGAAATTTAAAGTCTCCTTTAAAGCGGAACAAAACACAATGAAGAAGATTCTCATCCTTACTGTCACAGTCAGAGGAAAAAACTATTTGACCAGGCTCAAAAATCCCAAATTTAATAAACCAAAGTTTAAAAGCCTTGGAACATTTTAATGACTGAGTCCTTGACCACTTGAACTTTCAGAAATTAAAGAGGAGAAAAAGGCAGAAACAATGACGATTAAATAAAGTCTAAACTAAAGTGCACTTATTAAATTTAACACGTTTGATTACTCCCTAAATTCTACTCCTGAGTGCTCCGTCAGCATGCATTGTGGAGATGAAGTGAAAATCCTGCTGGATTCCTTTGGGAAGCCTTGGTTCGAGTTTACAGGAGTATGCAGGCTCAGAGAGTGCCCACACCAATAGCAGATACCTTTGCAGTCACAAAGGAGTTTAAAGCCTAATTCCAATCTCCAACAACAGCTTCCAACAATTTCTGCCATGATATAGTCCCTATTATCTAGTATGTGAAAAACCACACTGCTTGTGAACAACAGTGAATTCCCCAAAACTGAAAAAAGAAGAGTGGTAGTAAGGACTACAAAACATGAGCATCAGTACTCGCACACTTTCCATACTTAGTTTCTTACCTCTCATGCTTCTCGTATCAGCTTCCATAGGACAGCAAGTTTACATGAGAGCTCTAGAGAGTTAAGCTACTTGTTTTTTCAAATATATATTCCACTATGCATAAAGATTACCAGGAAAAGCTTTTTCCACGCTAGCTTCTAGAAAGTCTGTCCATCACAGCAAAGCAGAATTCCAGGGACTGCTCCTTAAAGAAAGCTGCTTGTGGATTTTTTTTAAGCACCTGCCACACCACAGCCTCAGGGGAGAACATTCTGGGATCTTGGAATGAATGAGGTGCTTTTTGTTTATGTTTCACTACTTCCACGATTATTTCTTGTCTTAATACTTTTAACAAATTTAAGCATTCTCTTACTTTAAAAAAGATCCAGGCACTAGATTCATTGAAAAGCCTAGCAAAGCAAGCACATGAAAACATAAAGGATGCTGGCAAGGCTTTAAGAATTCGAGATCAGCAGTAGAAAAATTGCTGAGAGCTCCAAAAAGGAATAAATGAAGGTCAAACAGCAATTGTTCAAACAGTGGCTTTTACAGCTTGTGTTACTAATAAATGGCATGTTATCCATAACCATTTGACAGACTGAAATATTAAGATGGCAACACAGGGCAATATTTTTGTTCATCTAAAAGGACACATCCATGGGAGATGCATCATAGAGGAATTCCCAGCCAAATATGACACACTTTCCCCAGAAATTCTTGTATTTAGGCTCAGGAGTGCTCTACAAGGTACAAGGTGCAGGCTGGTACAACGAATTCTGACAGGTTGATGACTATAAATAACCTCTGCAGCCACATCTCTCCAGCAGATAAAGAGGGAAAATGTCCAAAGAAAATGAAGTTGCCAGTGTCCTTCTAGAAGTTGCCAGGTGCCATCAGCTTCTCAGCCTCAGTCTCCACTCTTGCCCTTGGCAATTAAGGTTTTTAAGATCCTTTAGACTCAAATCAAAAAACCAGATTTGGACTGTTAATTTTTTTTTTCACTTTAAGTGTTGTACCGAAAGAAGAGCAGCAAAATCCATCAGAGCCTCCTACTGGTAGTTCAGGTCATTCTGCTGCCTTGTCCTACTGTCTTTCCTTTAGGCTCTATGCTGCTCATCATGAATGAGATTCAGATTAAATTGAAAGAAAAAGGTACATTTTGCTAATAATTATTCCTTAATTTTTCCTCTAATGCCATCAAAACTTTCTGCAGTCTTTCAGATGTAACCTCATGATACAGTCTCCTGCACACAGAGGTTCAAGCAGAAGCATAGCTGCGAAGGTGGTGCTCAACAGTACTTAGGAGTGAGACCTCTGACCAGCTAGATACTGGCACCGACAGAGCAGGTCTGCCCCACAGGAAGGTGCTGATGACCACGTGAAGCCAGAAGATGGGAGCACAGAAATGAGTGAAACTGAAGCAAGGACAAAGAAGCGGTAAATGCACCGAGATACATACATCAATAACGGGCCTAAAGGGCATTGAAGAGAGTCCCTGCTGTTTGCTTTGTAAAGCTGTTTGCTTTTAATAGTTTAATTTTTAAAAGCACAACATTTCTATCTAAAGTTGCTACCAAAAAATCACTAAGTTAAAGAATGCTTTTAAAGCAGTCAAGATAAAAACTTTTTGAGCCAAAAGGATACTCAAAGAACCCTAAAGTGTCTTAAAATGCTATTCACTGAAATACTGCTATCCAGCTGAGAAGTTACACTTCTGATCAGCTACAGTACAAAACATTAGCTTGAAGCACTATTAAACCTGGAGTCTTGAGCACACTGAGTCTAGAGCAAGGTTTACAAAGCAAAATGTCACCTGGTAACGGTGACAAACAAAGAAACCCCCAACTGACGTTCTGAGAAAGGACTCAAGATGGTATACTCAGTCTCCAAGTCCAGAGCTCTTCAGCTGCAATTACAGTTCATTTGTATTTTGGAGCAGATTGCATTGCATTTCTATAGTACATAAAGTACACATTATATTCAAACTCAGCATTTAGATATCTAATCAACTATGGGAGAGATAGGCATTGATTACATGTAGATGACTAATTCTCCTATTTATCATTATACCTATACTGTGACCATACTTTCCCTTGCTTCCCCATCAGTAAGATATTGTATATGTAATAACTCATGCCATAGAGCAAGAAATATCTCCAGGGAAAGGAATTAAGAAACAAAGCCAACCTGTTCCCTCAGTATACTGTTTGTCATGTCTTCTATCCTAAGTGTCAATAGAGGTGTTCATCTCATATTGCTAGCAAGATGAAGTCTAAAGACTCTTTTTTGAATGTTAGTGTAATAAGGGGACATGAGTTGAGCTGAGACCTCCTGTGGCGCCCCAAGGATCCTCCAGCTCCCCTCAAGTACTCTCCTTTTTCCAGCCCAACTCAACAGCTGTCCAACATTTCTAGCCTCTTCCAAGACACGACTTGACCAGGAACAAGCTCGAGCTCCAACTGCTTGGTTTGAACGTTGCATTTAAAACAAGCAGCCAAAACTGTAAAATGTCATTTTGTTAGTTAATATATGTTGTGTAGTTCAAGCTATTTCAACCAGCGAGGGGAGAGGAAGCTTTCCATGAACCTAGGAGGGGCAGGAAATGATGTGCAGTGATCCTCTCAGATTAAATTGCAAGCTATGACTTCAGGGGGACAAGGTGGTAGGCAGTATAAAGCAGTCCTTAGTCATATCCTTCTTCACTAACATCACACAGATAGCTCGTGTATCCAGTGACCAGCTGCGAGATGCCCATCACAGCAGATGTGAGGGACACTGGCTCTTGCTGCAGACATTTTCCCCAAATTTTTCTTGGTCCCTCTGTCTCGCTTTGCTTCAGAAGCAGCAGGACAAATCTGCATCCCCTACTTCTTATTGAGGCAGAGGGGGAACCGTATTATCTTCAAGATACAGTATAGGGTTATTTCACAATTCAAACAATTCATGTGACCTCTTTGCTTATGTAAGAGCATCTGGAAAAAAAAAAAAATAAAAGCATTACAGAATGAAATATTCTGCAGTTTATTATTGCCTAATTCTTTGTCTAGAATTTTTTTTTCCTCCCCTGTCTGCACTGTAGTAGTTCTTAAGTTTAACCTTCGCAGTTAAGCTGACTTTTGACATTTAGAGATGTGGTGTTAAATTTATCTTGACATCAAATCCACATGGGGGAAAAAATTAAAATATCAACATATGACAAATGCTTAGGTGCAAGTAAAACCAATGCAAAACCTTCTCTCTTACACCATGCTTCCCCAAATTAGCTTTGTTTTCCATTAATGTAGTTGATTTATATTCAATGTCTTCTCTGTTCTGTTCTGATTTAAACACCATTTTAATTTAACTACACTTTTTCCGTGGGGATTTCCTGTTTAAATTCCATTCACAACACAGCTATTTCTCTAAATTACATTGATGTAGAGATGAACCGATCTCATCAGGATCATAGAGCTACCAGAGCACTTAAAACAGGGGTTTTCATTATTTTTACTGTGACATGACTTACAGCAAGCCTATTTACAAACACTGCACTGGTCTGAAGGAGATTCTCATCAGCCAGACAGGTTGGCAGAAAGACTTGACAGCAGAGGAGAGGCTGAAGCAACCGCTGCACTCTCTGCATTTGAAAACACAAGCAAAGCAGACGACAGGAAATACAGTGCTACCAAAATAAGTTTAAGAGGTAGAAAAAAAAATAATTACATGATTGGGGATGTCCAGTTATCCAGCTAAACTGTTTAAGTAAGACAAACCTAAGCTTTTTGCATAGACCTTCCTAAAGGAGAACAGAGGATTTTCTCAGCAGAAACAGGAACTAAGGCCTCCACCAAGCATTATTTAATATCTCCTTACAGGTACAGATAGGCAAATTACAACACAGCAGCAAGAACAGCTAGGAAGAAAGGGACCTGCTTTAATAACATAAAATAGGAAGGTGTGGGGGTTATATTTTGTAACTGTTTTATAAGTGCTGCTCTTGGGCACTCACAAAATAGATTGCAGTGTGTACAGCTATACTCCAAAAATTATGTTTTCTTTGCACGCCAGTCAGAAATGAGCTAATACACAAGAAAGGAGATTTATCAGAGGCTTCATTTAATCCACTTCTGTATCACACACATGCAGGGGTTTTCCTCTATCTTTGAAATTTATTTTTTGCTTTTCAAACTAGGCAAAGCCAGCGTTTTTCCTCCAAAGCAAAAGGAAAGCCAGATCTAAGATAGATCAAGCAGAACACTCTCTCAACCTTTGTCCTCCAATATTTCATGGTTCACAGTTTACAGTCATAACAGGATTCTGAATCTTGACAGCAGCCAGCATCGCGCTGGTACTATTTAAAACCTCTCTAATGGCACTGCCAGCAGGAGGGAGATAACAAGAAGCCCAGTGTTTATAATCCAGAGCAGCAAGGGAAGCGCTACAGCAGAGACATTCAGCTGGCAGTCTAAACGCCTTTTTTTACCTTATTAAAGGGTGAGGAGAGAGGACACATTAAATAAAAACTGACTGGTGCCCTTCAAGTTTCCTAGAAAGAGCTGTTCAGAAGCAATTTGGCATCATGGCTGTGACACAGTTGAGTGATGATGTTTTAAAGCAGACTGCCTTCCAAAATGAACAGCCCTCGAAAGTTGGATGGGGCAGCCTCTCAGCTCCCCTCTCCTATTTTCCTCCCTCAAGACAAATAATATAATGCAATTGTTTAAGGGGTGGGAGGTGAGGGGGGGGGAAGAGGCAAGGGAAGAAAAGAAAAAAAGGTAAAGCTTAAAGAGTCTATTGAATTTTAGTACAAATCTGCCACTAGGAAAAAAAAAAAATCTTTTGTCTTGCATTCAGGTGACATTTGAGAGGCAGGTACCCACTAGGTGTGCAAGTTAAAGCTCGCTTCATTAAATTTCAATTTTTGGCAGGTACTGACTAATGGTATCTGACTGTTTCTATGTTTAAACTCAAGACAACCAAATCAGCAGCAATTTCATACCATATGCTCCAACTAAAAGTCTTCAAATGCTCCCACAGCCAAGCCATGGCTGGCAGGAACTGTGAATTTTCTGTTTGGGTTTCTCTTCCCCATCCTCAGTTCCACCTTGAAAGTAGCTGAGTATCAGTGAAAAAAATATAATCACTTTCATTTTCTGAAAATAGAATGAGGACTGAGAAGACATTAAATAAAAATTGCCAGTGTGACCGAAATAGCTGTTACAGTAATGCAGAAAGCCAATCAGATGGAAACATCTTGCTCTTTTGATCAATAGCAATTTCCCCTTGAATGTTTATGCATGTGTGTTTTTAAACAAAAAAGAAAAACTTCTACAAGATGCTCAGTCTCCAGTAGAGCAGACAGACTATTCCATTTTAGTGGGGTGTGAACTATCTCATTTACTAGACAGGACGCCAAGAGGGAACTGAAAAGCATGTAAGTGAATTGCAGTAAGATCTGAGAAAACCAGTCACCTTGACGCCGTAAGGCAATTAGGTTGAGACTCACACATATTCCTTGTAAGCTCAAGTCCTTACTTTCTTTTTTTCTCTCCTTAAATACATTTTAGGATCTACCTTTCTGAATGAAAACTGATAGGCACAACTGAACGGCAACACGTGCCAATCTACATTTGTTCCTTGAAGACCTCTTTGCTATAGTTAACTTTTGCCTATTCTTCTGTAGTAATTTTAAGTATCTCATCAGTTTTCTTTCCATACATACACAGACAGGGAATTTCAAAACAATTTATTTCATACTTCTGTTAACTGTTGGGTCAGGCCCACATCATAGAAGCAT
This sequence comes from Thinocorus orbignyianus, assembly GCA_013400375.1. Taxonomy (NCBI): domain Eukaryota; kingdom Metazoa; phylum Chordata; class Aves; order Ciconiiformes; family Thinocoridae; genus Thinocorus; species Thinocorus orbignyianus. Next base: position 17,778 of record VXBW01000623.1, on the reverse strand, counting down.
AGAATCATAGAATGGTTAGAGCTGGAAGGGACCTTAAACGTCATCAAGTTCCAACCCCCCTGCCATGGGCAGGGACACCTCTCACCAGACCAGGTTGCTCCAAGCCCCATCCAGCCTGGCCTTGAACCCCTCCAGGGATGGGGCAGCCACAGCTTCCCTGGGCAACCTGTTCCAGTGCCTCACCACCCTCACAGGAAAGAACTTCTTCCTGATATCTAATCTAAATCTCCGCTCTTCCAATTTAAAACCATTACCCCTCGTCCTATCACTAGACTTCCTGACAAAGTATACCTCTTCAGCTCTCCTGTGGGCTCCCTTCAGAAACAGAAGAGGCTATAAGGTGTCCTCAGACCCTTTTCTGTAAATTTTTTACAGCCTGTGCGCTATGGAAATTCTTCTAGGTGCAAATTTGAAGTTTCAAATATAAAGACTGCAGAAAAAAACGTTTTTGAAGAAGTGCCTTTCCATCCTGTAGTAAAACGAGCCTGTCAGCAAATCAAACTCAACATTGAACTTCAAAGTAGCTGTGTACTTCAACAGAATGGAAATAGCATTTATTTACATTGATACATAAAACAAGCAACTTGTGCTTGTTGTAAGCATTTTAACATCATTTAATATAAGTACTTTGCAGTCTTCACACTTTGTAATGTGTTAACAATGCTGAGTAGATTCTTAAAAGACAAATATAAACTATTAATATTTTATGTGCCAAGATCTTCAGAAGTCTTTGGGACTATTGATTACTGAAACCCATTAAGTGCTATTTTGATCTTATGTACATAAAGATATCTGCAAAGAGATTCAAGCTAAGTGGTAATAGGTATTTTTGAGACCAAGCAATTTTCAGCAGCTATTATTACTGATAAAAAAGACTGCATTTTAGAAGCCACTAATCAGTAAACAAGAGCTGCTAGGACTGTTCTGTCCAAAAATATTGTGTTTCATCTTGTATTTCCCTTTTTTCTGATTTAAACATGTTTGAGTCCGGCTCTTAGCAGGAGTACAGACCAAAAGATGACCATAAAATTTATGGCATGAGTTTTCTTACTATGCCATTTCTGTTTACTTTCTCTCACAAATTGCTGAAGATAAGACTAAGTTTGCTTCCAGCAGCAAAAACACAACCGGGATCAAGAAAGAGCCAGCAGCTCGCTTTATATTTTGTCTACCAGTTCTCCAATATTTCTTTTAATAGGAGGAAGCAATGGCTGCATTTCCACCTAGTGAAAAAAGAATCATCAATATCAAAACTTCTTCCAAAAAATTAAAATAGTGTTAATTCAAAGACCATTCTGAGTATCTGTAATTTGCACCCTTTACTTCCATATTCTCTCCAACTCATACAAAGCTGAATTCTTCTGTTGCTTGTTCTCTTTTGACTCTGACAGGCAACACATAGTGCACATCCTGTGCACACATAAGCATTACAGCTCCTATGAGAATTAAGTACTTTTTCCCCTCTTTCACCAAAGTCAAACAAGTTGTTATAACCTGTTGAAGATGATTTGCAGTACAACTCCTACTCTTCACCTATAGCAGAGGAAGTCTTCCCCTCTGCACTGCTCCAAGAATGACCTCTCGGACTCAAGCAGGAAAAACCTCCCTCCATTTCCTTCTCCTTCAGTTATGACATTTCCTACACTATTATATTACCAAATGTTCCTGAAGAAAGTCTCAGTGTCAAAGCAGAAGCTATAATTCACACTGGGATCACAAAAGCTTGTGAGAATTTTGAAGTCAAAGAGAAGGTCTATCAGGCACTGAAAATCTGTACATTGTCTTGTATGCTGTATTGGAGATCTCCAGATTTCTTGGGGGAATAATTTCATCCAGTTTTGCTTCTCTCTAACTATATTTGCAATAGTATAACCAGCTGCCGACACACAGACAGATGATGAGAGGGATGAAGCACCTCTGCTATGAAGACAGGCTGAGAGAGCTGGGGCTGTTCAGCCTGGAGAAGAGAAGGCTCCGGGGAGACCTGAGAGCAGCCTTCCAGGATCTGAAGGGAGCTCCAGGAGAGCTGGAGAGGGACTCTCGGTTAGGGAGTGGAGTGATAGGACAAGGGGGTGCGGTTTTAAATTGGAAGAGGGGAGATTTAGATTAGATATTAGGAAGAAGTTCATTCCTGTGAGGGTGGTAAAACACCGGAACAGGTTGCCCAGAGATGTTGTAGCTGCCCCATCCCTGGAAGTGTTCACGGCCAGGCTGGATGGGGCTTGGAGCAACCTGCTCTAGGGAGAGGTGTCCCTGCCCATGGCAGGGGGGCTGGAACTCAATCTTTAAGGCCTCTTCCAACTCTAACCATTCTATGATTCTACATGACTACTCAAAAATCAGGGTTTCATTGGCAATATAAGTTACAAGCAAAAGGATCCTGTCCTTATGCAAGTGTACCAAGATAAATTGAGGGAAAAAATTATTTTACTAAATAAAGAAAACAAAACCGCTAAAAACCTGTTAAGCACTAGACTGATAAGATTTTTAGTCTTCCAGGTCCAAGAAGCTTGGAATAGTGCTGACTCTCAGCTTCCCTGCCAGAGTACAACTACACAATTTATGACCCATAAGCACAACGTAGACCTTGTAACATTACATTCTAAGTCATTCTAAGATTTCATGCTCCCAATCTGTAGTGGAGACACACTGTAGAAACTCTTACTGCAAAACACATGCATGAACTTACATAGACGTGTTTTTTTGTTGCATCACCACAGACCATAAGCTGAACCTATTCCTGCCTCCCCGTCCTGCATTTAGGCCAAGCCACTTCCACTCAGCTACTCTTACCAAGTTCTGCCTTAAAATAGTTTAGCATAAGGTTTATCTATCACTTCAAAGCTTTGTTTCTTACTAGTTTTCTTACTAAGACCCAAAATTTCTCCTCAGTATTCGTGTCCCCTTCTCATAAAACAGGGCAGAAATCTAACCGTAAGAGTACATTTGAGAGTTTCTTCCTGTACAGATGAAGAAGTCATCTAGAAGTATCACTGGGAAGAAAGATGGGTTTAATTCCTAAAAGTATATCTTTTTTGTAATATCTTATTTATAATAGAGGAATTTATGTTTATATGTATACACACACGCATGCGCGATTAAGTAATCAGGGCTCACAAATCAGTAACAAATTCATTACTGGTCTAACCTCCATCCCCATGTAACCTCAGATACAATTAGTACCACTGGAGTTAACGCAGCTCCTTATTGATTTCCTATCTCAGAAGGGCAAGGTGCTGTTTTCACACTAGTGTATAACAGGGAAGGCAACAGTTTTAAGTGCTCTGAAAGTGCACAAGTATCTTAAGGAGGAAAAATAAATAAATAAATAAATGTTTTTTGTGTGTAAAAGGTTAGGAAGGCCCACAAATATCAGTAAGCCCCTGGACAGCAAGAACAGAAAGGAAATTGAAAATAATTTTTTGTATGGAGCCAAATTGCTGTTTTGCTTGACCCACAGGGAATGATATTTATGAAGCAAGAGGAGAAGAAAAAAAAAAAACAAAAAACCACCACATAATTTTTGAAGCCAGGTACTATTTCTATTAATGTAATGGACATAAATTTGAGTACTCTAGTGAATTACTAAATCCAAGAAAGGAGGCAGCCTACTGCTCCAAGCAGCTGTGCTTCCCTAGAGCTTGTGTCAAGTTGTTAAGAGAGTAGTGAACTTAATTGCTTTATAAATATTTCTGCAGGAATGTGAATACTCAGTTCAGTGGGGAATACCTGTGTACACATCTCAAATACAGAAGCTAACACAGCAGTACATAGGAGAAAAAGCTCTCTGTGCTACCCTCTGTCTCAAATGCTAGCTCAGGTCTCCATTGCACATGTACCCTGTGCAATTAGGTAGTAGATGCCACTAGGCTCTAGCACTAACTTAACTCATGCAGAGGATCCCCAGTGCCAAGTCCAGCTTCTGGTCACACATTCCTCATCAACAACTTGGCACCAACTTCAAAATGCATCAAAACACTAGTGGGATTTTTTAAATGCTGAGATATTCTAGGATTCTTCCTCTGTCACCTGTCACTCAAGAATATGGGGCATGTTAGGAAGGAACATGGTAAAGGCCAAGGAAAAAGACCAGCATTTGGAGGTCTTGCACCTGTATCACAGTCAAGACAGAACCAAAAAGTATGAAATAGCTTTAAAACATATCTTTTTCAAACTAATGCTTGTTTACACTTTGACAAAAATGCATGTGCTTTAAAACTATTTGGGGTTGATATGACGGGTGAGAGGATTAGAAGAGACTGTGAGAATCTGTTCTGTAGTATGAAAGGGGTTCCTTCATCCAGATTTGTGAACTATCAATACCACAGCCCCTCGAATATCATCTCCCAGGAGTGACAATCTACCCCCTAGCATCAGTAGCAGCAGCTATATACCTGAACATCTCTGTCCTGGGGAAAACATACACAAAACACTTAGATTTTTTATATTCAAAAAACACTGACAGTTCTACATCATACTGCCTTTTCCCTCAGGAATTTAATCTTCCCCTGTTTGTCAGCAGAATCATAGTAATCCAGGGCTATACTGTAGCTATCCCTCATACCAAGAGGCAGGATCTTCTAATGATGAGAAGCCATACCAACTTCTCCACAGTGAAGAACACCACATCACTTCTCTTTTAAAGTACATTAGCATTCCACAACAGAAAAATAAGTCAAACATGGAGATCACATCCTAAAATTGCACATGTGATAGATTCAAACGCCACACAAAGAAAGTCAGGGACAGAAGTGGACTGAGAGGGAACCTCATAAATGCTTATAAATATCTAAGGGATGGGTCAAGAGGATGGGGGCCAGACTCTTTTCAGTGTTAGCCTGTGACAGGACAAGGGGCAACAGGCATGAACTGGAAAACAGGAAATTCCATCTGAGGATAAGGAAAAACTTCTTTACCTTGAGGGTGCCAGAGCACTGGAACAGGTTACCGAAAGAGAATGTGGAGTCTCCTTCTCTGGAGACATTCAAAACCCACCTGGACAATTTCCTGTGCAGCCCGCTCCAAGTGGACCTGCTCTCAGAGGGGGTTGGTCTAGGTGATCTTGGAAGGTCCCTTCCAACCCCAACCATTCTGTGATTCTATGACAGCTACTTCATGACAGGTGTGCTGGGTGGGAAAACCAGGACTCCCGTGGTCCTGTCACATACACAAGCAAAGAATCAGTCAGAAGCCACACCATAAGACAACAGACTACATGTTTCCCACATGATTGCCAGGTGCCTCATTTCCAGTTTCTTTTACCTTTAGTTCTGAATACCCTTATGATTTACAGCCCTTCCTTGACTACCAGTGTTCTGTTAACATTTTTACCCATAAGCTGTTGCTAACGTCTTCAAACTTATCTTCTCCTTAATCATTCTGGGTTTCAGATGCAACTCACTACATGAAAATAGCTGTAATCCACGATAAAATGTTATCTATTTGTGTTTACACAAAGGACTAGTCATTTCACATGCAGAATCTAAGATACAGATAAGCCTTACTGCAGAGGCATAACTGGGAAAGCTCACTAAATAAAAGACCTCAGGGTGCCAAACCAATTATATTGCGCTTTCTCGTAGTTTTTCCACCAGCAAAGCTATTTTAACTCCTGTGAGAAGAAATAATTATTTTAACTTGACAGCTGGAGTGACTACAGTTACAAAGTTTAAGAGCAGCTGCAGAGGTTTCTTGAAGCTGTGCATTTGATCTTCAAGTCCACAGTTATGGCAGACAGAAGCACGATTTATCTTAAATAAGCATAAAAAGACAAAAGTAAGTAGGGCACTTACCCTAGTTTAAATCACTGTTGTGCAAAGAGGAATATTGAAGGTGTTCCAAATTCATAATTCAGCCCATATTGGAAAGAGAATTAAAAAATGCACAAGTGCACCCGCCTAGCTCTGACTAGGAGCCTCTCTCACACAAGAAACATTTTAGATAAAACTTGGGTCCTTTAACTATCTTCAAAGCCAGTCCCACTTCTACAATCACAACCGTAGAAACACAGTTAGTTATCAAGAGAGCAGCAGTTTCACCTAAAAGAAACATTCGGGCAGGAATAGATATCTTATTTTCCCCTAGGCACAGGAAATTCTTCACAGAGGGGGCAAGACAAAGACTTGCTCCTTGATGGGGTCTGAAATAAGCGTAAGCTACTACAGATATTTATGACATAAACCATATAAAAGGAAAAGCAAATGAAGACACTGCAAGCACATGCACATAACTGCGAGCAGAAAACAAGCATTGTGGTAGCCAAGTAAACCACTCATACAGCCCAACAAAACCCAAAGGGCCTTTGGACCTCCCTCCCTTAAGCATCACACAGACCCTTATGTAAACAGTAAATCAACGTTGCAGTGCAATAAACTTCACAGGAAAACACATGTCAAAACCCCCATAGGTTTACTTTCTAGACTGTTGTTAAAGAGTGATCATTGACCTTATCTTCCAGGTTCTCCTGTAACTTCAAATAGGCTTCTTCATATTTTCCTATTTACAGGAAGAGCACACATCCACCCCACTAGCAAGCCCATCAATGACACTACTTGTTTGTTTCTACAGCTAATGATTTCGTGCTCAGACCACAGGCTAACACCCAGAGCAGACAACCAAGTAATCCAGCCAGCCTCTATGCTTTTGCTAATACAAACAAGTAAAATAAACAAAAGGAAAAAGCCACACCAAACAAACCCTGAACAGCCTCAACACAAAACAGTCTCAACAAGATTAGAGATAACTACTTGAAAATAAGAAAAAATTCTTGAAATAATGTTCTTCACCTTGAACTGCCTATAGTGGTTCTCCAACTTAGTCACTTGAACTAAGTGTTTATATATATATAAATAAACTTCACAATTTGATTAGACATCTATGACCACTATAATAAGTCTTACTTTAACATTTTAAACTTTGGGTTTACTCTTCATCACTGAGAACACAACAGAACTTAACAGGAAGCTTAGAAAAGTGAATATTAACCCTAAGCTTCCAACTACACTCAGTCATGTTCTCGCTAATACAGCTGGTGTTAATATTTAAAATAAGGGCTTAATTTAGTATGGAAGGAAGTTTCAAAAAGCTACATACTTTCAAGAAACCAGAACCAAAGCACCCCACCATAGTCTTAAAGTTATAAATCCAAGCCAAGAAGAGGTCATAGCACACCATCACCACCTTTCTTCATAAAGGTGGGCTCTACTGCACACACACTTTTAGGACCGATCCTTAGATCTTAAATAAAATTAATGGAAACATAAAACCTCAAGAAACCGACTGCACTATCATCACCCACTGTCAATGAAAACTATCATTAAGGATATTAGATTTTCTTACATTTGATGGAGCTACGGGTGCAATTTGAGCATTCTTCTATTTTAAAGACATAGCAGTTGTTTCTTAACTGCATTTGGGGTTTACATGACTGGAGGTGAATGTCTTCCCTGGAAAGAGAGATGCAAGAGATTTAGAAGTACAAACTTAAATGGTGAATGTGTTATTCTCACTGCAACTATGACCTTGAAAATAAGTAGGTACTTAATTATAGAGCAATTGTCCAAATCTTTTAGGACCATCTAAATGAGGAAGCAACAAGCTACAATACTTATTTTTTCTTCCTTTGTTTTTTTAAAGCTCATTATTTCTTCCAGTATTTGGAACAGCTGGTAAAAGTAATCATTTGGCAAGGTCTGTCAAGGGCTACAAAATAAACTATTTGCTATGGTAGATTATATCCTGTAAACCAAAAAGAAAGGCTGAAACATACAAATATTTATAAAAGAATAGGTAGGTTTATACTTCCAAATTGTGCAATAAATATGTCTTTGTATATACACACACACCCTACACGCATCAATTCAGTGTGCTGTAAACACATCCCCTTTATTTTATACTCAGTTTTTCCTGAAATCTGGTGGGATGAATCCTATGACTGGAGTGCAGCTATCGATGGCTATGGGGTGCTCAGAAAGGACAGGTGAGGAAGGAGGGCCAGTGATGATATCCTCTACATCAAGAAATGGATAGAGCATGAGGAGCTATCTCTGAAGAACAGCCATGAGCAAGTTGAGAGCTTACGGGTAAGAATTAGAGACTGAGGCAACAAAGGGGACCTTGTGGTTGGTGTCTACCACATGCCACCCAATAAAAGGGAGGCAATTGACAAAGCCTTCTTACTCCAGCTCCAGAAGGCATCGTGCTCTAGAAAGCCACCATTTTAATTTCATCTGGGAAATCAGTTCACACAGGCCAAACAATTTATGGTGCACAGAGATAGAACGCTGCTTTGAAATAAAAGGGAAAAAGATGACAGAAGTTTCACCAGAAGTCATTAACCACTTTAGAAGATGCAGTTGAAACCACACACAGGAAGAATTACTGCAGCCCCTGGATGTGCTCTTCATTCAACTGCACTAGCAGATGCAGACAAAGTGAGATACTTGAACCTAAGTATCATTAGTGCTATTGACAGACACTTGCAGCACAAGGAGAACACCAAGTATGGAAAACAGCTGCTTGGCAAGACCCTCCGAGCGTTCAGAGGGGAAGACTGAGTTTAGTCATTTCAGCACCACCCCATTTTGCCTTAGGCCATTGCCCTGACAACAACCACTTCAGTCTCTGGACAATATCTGACATCAACAGACTGCAAGGGGCCTGAGAAGCCTGAATTTAGTGACAAAATTGTTTCAGAATAACTGCTTCAATCTCTTTCAACCAGAACGGACAAAGGGCTAAATCTCACACTGTGAATAAGGAGTTCCTGCCCCAAAGATGCAGTCCCAGTTCTACTGACATCAGTTGCCATAGTTTTCTTTTTTCTGCACTATTGCAAATTTACCCAAACTTTCAAAAACAACATTTTAGGCTTCTAAATTAATATCACCAGACAGTTTGAAATAACTCATCTTCCAGTGGAAGGTTACAATATAAGATGTTTTCCTGCTCTTAGAAGTCCACTGGAAAAAAATGTTTCTTCAACAACGTTCTCAAGGTATACATCCTTGTCACACCAGGAGAGGAAAATACAGTATTCCTAAGGAGACAGTGTTTGTTCTGGGGCTCCCAGCCTTGTCTCGTTAGTTTAGACAAGGATTAGTAAGCTTGACTGACTTGGATCTATCACTAAACAAAATTTTTCAGATTACTTCTTGCAGAAAGAAGAATTCTGTAAGCACGTGCTCAATCTAGCTTGTCACCCTTCCTTCTTTTAATAAGTTTCTAATTAAGTTTTCAGTTTAGTTTTAACCAAAAAGAAGAAAAAAATTCTCCAAAGATAAGAGGCTTGAGTTTCACTTCCAAAACAAAGACCTAGGAACAATCCCAAATTCATGTTCAAAACTTTAAACTTGACCTAACATTAACTTGACCAAACAAGCCAGCCGTTCGCACTTCAGCCAGAAGTACTAAGTCACGTCTGAAAAGAATAACTCCCAAATAGCTTTACAGATGTTTGAGGAGGCCAGAATTAAACGATGGCATTAAATGATCCAAAGGTGGGTTCAGACTGTGGTCACATTGAAGGTCATGAAAGACTCCGGTTAGCACAAAATACTGACCAGAAGAGTTGCTTCCAAGCACCCCCAGCCCCATTCACAGAAGCTGAGCCTTGAGTCTCTATGTTTTTACAATATACCAAAACTTTTATTAACATTCACGAGTGGAGGCACTACAATCACTCAGCTTCCCACTCATTTGTATTTTGTGTTTGATATTTCTAGTGTTTAAAAGGTACGCATCTGGCTAAAGCCTTCTGCATAGGTAAGGCACTTTTTCTTCCTATCTAGAAGACAACCTACCTGTTAACACTTTCAAATTCTGTGGAAATTACTTTACGTAAAGGTTGAGAGAATGCTGTCCTTCAGTCCACAAATGCAGAATTTTTGTTTCATTATGAAATCAGGCTAAATGCACTTAAGAGCCTGTCCTTTTGAACACAGAATCCTGACACATACAAAGCATCTATCAGGCTTGAATGAAAGAAACCCTAATTAAGACCTGATGTGGTTCCTCCTTGCCATCACCTAGCCTTGGAATTACAGGTATCAACTGACCCACTGAATTCAGGGGTACCTCAAAAAGGCTATTTGAAACCATTTATAGGCTCAAACTTCTGTACTAATGGTTACACTGTGAACTTGAGTAGCAGCAATCACAAACTAAGTGGCTCTAGATATTGGCCTGTGTCTTTATATACATCATCTGTGTATTTTCAACATTACTTAGTCAAAAACAGGTTATAATCATTCAGAGGCCTAGAATACGGACCCGGATAAAACCAAAACACAGAATCACAGAATGGTTAGAGTTGGAAGGGATCTTAGAGATCATCAAGTTCCAACCCCCCTGCCATGGGCAGGGACACCTCTCCCTAAAGCAGGTTGCTCAAAGTCCCATCCAGCCTGGCCTTGAACCCCTCCAGGGATGGGGCATCCACAACTTCCCTGGGAAACCTGCTCCAGTGTCTTACCACCCTCACAGGAAAGAACTTCTTCCTAATATCTAATCTAAATCTCCCCTCTTCCAATTTAAAACCATTACCCCTCGTCCTGTCACTAGACTTCCTGACAGAGTCCCTCCCCAGCTCTCCTGGAGCTCCCTTCAGATACTGGAAGGCTGCTCTCAGGTCTCCCCGGAGCCTTCTCTTCTCCAGGCTGAACAGCCCCAGCTCTCTCAGCCTGTCCTCATAGGAGAGGTGCTCCATCCTTCTAATCATCTTGGTGGCCCTGCGCTGGACCTGTTCCAACAGTTCCATGTCCTTTCTATGTTGAGGACTCCAGAGCTGGACACAGGACTCCAGGTGGGGTCTCACAAGTGCAGAGTAGAGGGGTAGAATCACCTCCCGTGACCTGCTGCTCACGCTTCTTTTGATGCAACCCAGGATACGGTTGGCTTTCTGGGCT
>VXBW01000622.1:126166-202447 GCA_013400375.1 Thinocorus orbignyianus | reverse complement strand
TGTAGTTGTTTTTGGTTTTGTTTAGAGTTTTTTTTGGGTTTTTTTGTTGTTGTTGTTGGGGTTTTTTTTGTTTGTTTGTTTGTTGTTGGGTTTTTTTTTTGTTTCCCCCCCCATTTGTTGGACTAGATGATCTCAAAAGGTCCCTTCCAACCTAGGTGATTCTGTGATTCTGTTACATACAATCAAGCTATTTTTAAATTACAAGCCACTGATCATTACTTGATTACCTATTACCATGTAAGTGAATTAGGAAAACAACACTAAACATTTAATAGAACATAAAATAGATTAGCAATTAACTGAACAATTGTTCTATTGACTTGTTTTCAGAAAGCTTTCTTAAGATTTTTAAAAGTGTATAACATTGCTATTTATAGTATTTTTTTAAAAAAAAAACCTGGACATTATTTAATTATATAGAAGGAACCTGAAATTTATCATTAACATGTATAAAAATCTAACAGTTCATGGACTGAATGCACAACTTTGTGGTTATGCTTGAATACTCAAAACCTGGAAAAGTACTTCTTATTACATTTACCAGTAACTATAATATGCAGTTATGAGAGAAGCAAGTATCATCAGTCCTCACAAGGATTGTACAAGTAGACCAAACCTGTAAAACATGCAATTCTTGTGCAATACTTCTCTTTAACTTGGATTAAAAAGTAAATGCAGCATATAAAGCTATTCTGTACAATGGCTCGCGCTCTCTCTCTGATTAAAAATGTTAAACCATTGAGGAAGTTCAAGGCTTACATTTTTACTGTGCAGAGTAAATGAGCCTACTCACACCTCTGGTATCCCATAAATTCACTATATAAAACCTTTAGAGGTTGAAACCAGGTGTTCAAATCTGAAAGAATTATGTGCAGCAGTATCAGTTAGATATATTTACTCTACTACATAAAGTGCCTTAAAAATAATATTTTAAAATCTCTGCATTATACTAGCAGATATTTTCCACACTTGTCTGTGTGTTCTGTGCTTGTCAGTGCCATGTAACAATTTGTTTTACTTTTAAAGAAGAAAGGATTCCTTGTTGTATAATTCTGTTAGTAAAACTATGGTTTAAACCTAAGGATACCATCTCACCCCGAAAACATGCATAGAATAAATCCCACTGTCACTGCTTAATTACTTGCTTAAACTTGATAAATACTGGAGGGTAGGTAGAAGCCTGAACTCTCTCATGTACTTTTACCTCTGTCAAATTTTTCTTATGCCACTGTCATGAGCTGTAGTAGCAAACCATGGATAACATCACTAAACATGCCAGCTCTTACAGAGAGACTTTCTTTCTTTTATGTTTTCAGCTGCCTTTACCCATTTATTACCGTTATGCAGGGAAAGGAAAATATGGGTGTCTATCTTAAGCAGCATGCTAAATACAAAACACGGGGACAGTGGAAAAGAGTCTTGGTTCAAATCTTGGTCCCACTGGAGGTAAGAGCAAGGCTTTCACTTACTGCAAGGTCAGGTTCTTACCCCATTATCCTTGTTTCCGCTGTATAAGAGCAGATGTCAATAGCAGGGTTGGCTGATTCACAGGCCAAGCCACAGTGGGGTCATGAGCAGAATGACAGTACCATGTCCACCTCAAGTAAATACAAATAAGGGAAAGGGAAAACATTTGGGAAAGAAGCATTTGTTCCACACGATCAGCAGAAGGTCTCTGCAAGGGTGGGGAAGGAAGTAGTACATGGTTTATCATGTTGAGGAGGAGAAATTACGAAGCAAGAGCAAGCTACATGGCTTACCATACTATTTGCTGACCAAAGCATAGAAAGTGCCGAATTGGGGCAATTAATTAGCCATCCATCAGACAAAGCCCCCTCTTTCTCCTGCGCAGTCAAGAAGCAGTAGCTAGCACACACCTTTAGTAAACAAGCCTTGCTGGCCTACTCATGTGTACTGGGGGCAGACAGTGAATGCAGCTCCTGGCTGCCCACTCCTGCTGGGCAGGGGATAGAAAAATAAGGGCTTGTCCTATTTTTTCTGAAGGTTAGCCAACCTTGTATTCATACTCCTAAGCAATGCTCCTCCTTCAGCTTTTTGTCTCAGATATCTGGGTGGAAATAACTTAGCAGAAGACATTACATTACATTTAGGCGTTCCTGGCTCAGTTTAGCTGTTCATTTAAAGAACACATGAAAGACCAACTCATACATCAGCTATTACCATGTGACCAAACCCATTCCCTAACCTGCTAACACAAGCTGCGTTTAGCATACTCATCTCTATTGATAAAGTACAAGAAAAAGTTTATTCCAGATTTCTGTTGTTTGCTGCTTAAGTAACAAATGTGTATGGTGTTTCTTTGCTAAGTTGCCTGCTACCATAGGTGAGCAAGAGTACTATTACTCATGTTTGTGCCACCAAGATCTGAGATGACCCTTTTATTTCCACAAAAATATCTACATCTATCATGGGAAAGTACCACAAGCCACTGAAATCGCCTCCTCCGCTTCTGGCTTTCGCTTCAGCATCGTAAGAAAGATGAAATCAACACTAAATCTTTGACACTTGTGATCTAGCTAAATTCAACCACATACTCCTGCTCCCTCTTCCTCCAGTAACCACATCTGCAGTTTTACCTCTCAGATCCTTCCTCAGGATGTTGTAGCCACATGAAGTCAGTGCTGGGTAAACAGAAGTGACTTCTCCAGATTCTGGTGGGATCCTGCTTCCCACTGAAACAGTGACATCAGTTCAATGTATTTGCTGGGGATGAGGAAATTGTTAGAGGGCAGTATAAAGTATTTCTCTATGGTCCTGTAATTTCACTGCAACCTACATTTAGTATACAAGTGCAGCTCAATATTACCAAAGAGCAAATAACAAAGAATATATAGTCCCTGGGCTGAGGGCATTCATAACCATCTTTTAGTAAAACATCTTCTACTGTAAGAAAATGGACAGTTGAGCAATTCCCACTTGCAAAGAGTGAGACACACAAAAAAAAAACAACGATGAAAACAGAGGTAAATAACCAGTCTAGGCATTATGCGTTGTAGTTTATTGAAGCAACTAGACAACATACACACACTTGCAGTTGTATAGATAATTTAGGAAGGAGTAAAACATGAAAACAAAAGGTTCATAAACTAAATACAAAATAATAAAACAAAGCATGGTTAGCCTACCAACTACAACTCCTCTTTAACTGCTTCAACAAATACGAAAATAAGTTTAAAAGAAAATTAATTTGAAAAATATCAAAGAAAAAAGATATTTTTTTTTAAGAGGGGAAGCATATCTAAACAGGGATCAACACTGTTATGTATTATCTTTGGACATGGCTTAAACCTAATTTAGAGTCCTCCCTTCCTATAGAGCTTACAGCATTAGCTAGAAAAACAAATTTGGAAGCCTATCTCTTTTAAAGTCCATGGAATAAGAACATCCATAAAACCCAACTGTTCCAATATGTTTAAACTAATGGAATTTTTTATTTAACCTTGATTTTGAGCAAATTGTGAAATAAGCAGTTTTTAGAAGTAAGCTTTGCTGGACAAACCCAAATGCCATTTCAGTAAACTTTTAATGTGTCTCGCAATGCCTAACAGAAAAATTAACTTAGTGTTATAACTTACAAACACTGCAATGAGATGACTCAGTCAACAGTACAAAAGCAATCTTCCTTTCCTCTATTCTACTTTTTCCGTTTCCCCCATGGTAGATGAGAGAATAAATATCTTTTACAGAGTGGGTATTTAAGACTGATTTTATCTTTTACCTCCGGTCACAGCACATGAGGATACATTGCCTTTTTCTTCTAGTTGCAAAAGATTTCTTGCTACAAGGACACAGTCACTACTGTTCATAGAAGTAATTATTATCAAAGGAATAGCACATAATGATTATAAAGTGCGAACGCGCAGGTTGGGGCTATCAACATTTTGTTCCTTGCTCTTAAACTTGTCTTCATTAATAATAAAATAAATTATCCAAATTGATTCATAATAAAGACAATCTTCCTCCCAGGATAAGAATCAAGATGGTTGGTTTCCTTCCCTTTATTCTGTTAGCACAAAAGAAATCCTCTTTTTCCACTGGACTATTTACTAATGAAGAGCAATTAATCATTAGTCAGAGAGTTTATACTATGGGATTTTGAAATATTATAATTAGGAAAAACTGAGCATAACATTTAATTGTCTGGATATATTTTTCTGCACTTGCCAGTGTCCTCCGTAGCTGCTTGGTTTTGAATTGGATGCAATTCAAAGAGACAGGAGCAACAGCAACTAATGCTCAGGTCAGGTCCAATTTCTTTTTAAAGATGTTGGATAATCATATTTTATTCCAAACCAAAAATATGTTTAAGCTGGAACAGAACCAGAATGACAGTCTGGGAGAGCTATTTCACAGTTTAGGAACCCTATCCATCAATAACTGATGAAGAAACATTTAAAAAGGGGAATTTTGGCACCACACGAAGTGATTAAAATAGAGCACGTAGAACATTTGTTGAATAAATTTACATTATGATAACATTAATCAATATGCAATATTTAGCATGCCCTTAAAAATACAGGACTCATGAGAAACAGCACAGATTAGTGATGTGAATCTCAGAAGGTTTGGAGGTTCAAGATTAGGTAAGCATCCTGACACTGACTGCTCAAGAGTAATCAGTTAGACCCAAAAAGCTTGCATGAGTTGAACCTGTCACAAGCCATTCAGCAATAAGGTTTTTAGATTGCAATTGGAATTGCAATTTTTACTTCAAGGGGCTCAGCAGCATGAAACGGGCTAACAGGGCACCAAAGTCCCACGTAGAAGAGGATCATTTCAGTTGCTCTTGTATTGCACCCACCTAGGATCAGGAACGTAGCAAGAGAAGTGCACAACATTTCAGAAATTACACCACAATCTTATTTTAGGAAGTTTGGCTCCTTGGTCAAAACACAGCACCTTGTCAGACAAGCACACTAAGTTATATAAAGGAATGTACAAATACGATGCAACATAATTTCAGTTCACCAGATGGTGGTATTAAGGTATTGCAAAAAGTGCTAAAGCGGTGTTTGAGCAATGTTTATTGTTTGCTCCATGTGTTTCCTTAAAAGCACTGGATATATCAGGAATACAAAGTGCTCCATCTTTTGCTCCCTTAGTGAAAACAGTTTTCCAAAAAAACCTCTGCTTAATATATCAGGAATCATCAGCTTTTAGGGCAGTATGCCATATGGCATACCCAAATTAGAGATTAACTGGAGCAAAATCCCATGGAGCCTAGGGGATACTCTCTCTCAAAGATGCTTCCAGTCATGTATCCAGGGGCATTTGTGTCTGACCGGATACTGTGGCTCCAACTGAAACTCCTTGGGAAATGAGAGCTGATCTGTACAACACCCTACGAATGTTCTTACACAAACTACACATCTTGTCTTTTTTTGTTATTATTCTGCCCAAAATACACATATATTCATCTTTTACACTTTATGTAGTACACTACCTAGGCATGAAATGTAGGGTCTATTTAAAAGTTATGCAACAGGTCAAGCTTCTTTGCTACTCTGAAACAGTGGTTTGCTCCCAGAAATGTTTACAACTTGTGAAATGCAAGATAGATTTGGACACCATTCTGTGAAAGAAAATGTTCCTGAGATTGAAGAGCAACAAAAAAAGATATTTGACAAGATACTGACTGAGATCTGGGAAGCCTCATCTACTTCCAAACTTCCTATAAAAATAGGATTAATCTCTCTATATGCCCACTTAAAATGCAACAACCTCCTCCCTTCCACTTCCTCCCACCAAAAAACCAACAGAAAGCACATACACAACAATCAACGACTTCACCAAACACTGAGTGAGGAGAGCCACCTAAATACCAAATACAGCAATGAAGACTTCTTTCAAAAGTAGTGGAAGTTTCAGTTACTGTGAGCACAGCACAAGAAAAAGAGTGTGCATTTCATGGCACAAGTCTGATTGCAAGTGAACCCAATGCACTGCTGACTGGTAGTCACTGAATCCCAGGGGAGAGTACTTAATCTTTCAAGTCTAAGTCTTAATTGCTAAACCATGTGGAGCAGCAAACTCAGCAGCATCAGCACAATATATTGTACCAATAAAACACAAGTGGAGACTCATTTTACGTGTGAATCAGGAAAAAAAATAAACCCCACCACCAAACCCAGAAACTGATCACAGGGTGAGGGCAGTCAGAGAAAAAAAGACCAAAATATTATGGCATCACTTCTATTTCATATCACATAAACATGTAGCTGTTCAGCAATTGCTCAGCAATTGCCAGACAAAGACAGGCTTTATGTTTCCTTGAAGAAAACACAGGGTAATTATGCCAAGTTGCCTGAGACACTACTGTAGCTTGCAACGATTGGGCTTCATAATAATGAATCATCACTGAGGAGAGCAGTAATCAGCCATAATACCAAACGTAGAAGCTATTATTCACGTAGTCCTTACACTTACTACTGTATCAATAGATTACCTACACAGTTTAAAAACTAAGTGTGTATGTATATATTTAGGTTCTCAGCCCACCAGGTTTTCTGACTAGATCTGGTTCAGATTTAGCTCCTTTTTTTATGCTTACCAGATCTTCATCAAGAAAGAATGCAGCCAAAGACGATTAAAAATATAGGTCTTTATGCTTTGAAAGCCCAGGATCTGAAAGAGGCAGGCAGACATAAAGGCATTTTTTCAAAAGACTAAGAGCTGGATTGGGCTCCAGTCTGGAAAGTACAAAGGCTGCATATATTATATAAGATTGCTCTCATTACAGAAGGCACCATAAATCTTGAAGAAATACAGATAACTACAGAGAATCAAAGGACTGATGAGGAGGAATTCCTACTAATGTACTTGTACTCTGAAGAGTGACTTTGTTTAAAGGGCAAAGCCACACTCCATCGTCTCCAAATCTCAACAGCGCAGTCAAAATTGCTCTAGGAGCAGCAAAGCAGTTCTATTTATTGCTCTTTCAAGCTCCCCAAGAAACTTGGAATTCAAGCTGGTTAGTTCTGACTTGCAAAAATCTCCATAAGTGTGGATAAAAAGCACATGAAGTCATACCACACTTATGCACCTTTTAATCCCTGCAGTCTCAGGAACCACACAGAGCATAGAACGAGCAAGGATTTTTGAAGGAGATACTGAGCAGCTGACCTCCATTCAAACCCAATCGTGACTTTCACTATTGGCACCCAGGCCACAAGGCGTACTATGTACTTTTTCATACCTGGGTCAGATTTACAGTGCTGACAGGTGTAATATCTTGTTTAAAACGGTGTAAGAGGCTGCAAGTACACAGTGAGCAGAAATGCTGAGTAACAAAATGACACTTCTAGGTAGTCACTTTAAAACACAAACCTCAGAGTTTAAGGGTTCCTTTATCCTTTCTTCATCTGAGCTGACTGAAGTTTAGCTTGACTGGCTGTAAACACTCACTAATGTTTCCACATAATAGAAAGATAGTAGATAAGACTAAGCATGAAGTGTTAGTGTTTGCAGTTTTACCTTAACTTCTTGAATGGCACCTTCTTAAAGTGGGCATGCTGCATAATCCTCTACCTTTGATCTAGACTTAACAACCCCTTTAAAAGAAAGGATTCTGTTTTATGTTTTATGATGTGCAAGGTTGGTTATAGTAGGCTATGAATTGTTAGGTGTCTGTCCTCGGTTATATGCTCAAATGTTTAAACATTGGGACATATTTTTGAACTCTTCCATAAGTAGTTCATGTTAATAAATCCAGATGAAAGTCAAAGCTTTCTCTATCACATAGGATGATTACACAGTATCTGAGTTTGTACGAATTAATACGACCTATTTCTGAAATATTAACCATTATTTCATCATGTTCTGGGATTTTAAGGGTATTTCAGTCTCCTTGCTCAATTGCAGAAAGGCTGATAAAGTCGTCCTCTGCGTTCATTTATCTACTCACAAGCCTTACACTAACTGCAAAAGGAAACCTTCACTTTCTGAGAAAGATCTTTTCTGCACAGATCTTTTTACACCCCCAGCTCTAGCTAGTTGTCACGGCTAAAACAGCCTGTCACGACTTGGACAAGCCATGTGCTTGCCCACGGCCTGAGCCAGCACTGCCTGCAGATGACAGCAGTGCCCAGCAAGTTACAGCATAGTGTCCTGCGGGATCCTGTCACCTACAGGAAATCACAAGAGGGACACCTGGAAAGGTTTAGCTTCAGAGAGCTACCTGCTTGTTTTCTGTAGGGAATTAAAGCTGCCCAGAACAGCTGATTTTTTTTTTTTTTCCTCCTATCTACTGTTTCAGCAGCATTACAGTGCTTCACGTAACACTACCTTTATATGCTTCAAGCCAATGGATCATTCTGAACAGTTAGTGTTTATAGGAGTGACATATTCTGGGACAGGCATCTTCTTAATTCACATGCACATATTCCCATAGCACAGTAACACTCCCTCACTGAATGATGCTAATTTAGCTCCATGAAGATAAATTTGTTACTGTTTTTATGCCACTTTGCATGCCTCATTTAACTTTGAGGTTTTTTGTTCTATGATGTAGAACCTACATCCTTCTGTTTCTGGTTCTATGACTGAAATTATTTTGCTCATGCTCTACTTTTGATAAACTTTTATTTATTTAATTAATTTTATTTTTTTTAATTTTATTTTATTGTAAGCAGTGTGACAGTGCTAAGCCTACACAATAGAAAAATTCAAATGGGTGGTGGTTTAATGTTCAAGGTGAGAAAAGCACTACTTTAGGCAATGAACAAATATTTGCTGTCTGAAAATAAAAGCAAAAATAAGAACCCCCAGTACTTCAGATATCTCGAGTCACTTCACTCCCAACTCCTGGCACTCAAATAAACAAAGTAGTCTGAAAATTTGAGTCCATGACTTGCACACTGGAAAGCCTTTTCTCTCAGATTTTGTTTACCCAGATGTCTCTAGCTGATGATTTTTACTATTAAGCACATGCTATCAAACATGTATTTTGAGAAATAAGGCAAACAATATAGAATATCAAATATTATAAGGTGACAAGTCTGGGAAAGAAAATAATTTTTGCTCCAGGAGGCATAACTGAGGGTGTACGAGGCAACAGGATACTCAGAAATAATTTTAAAATGTTTTAGAGAGACAATGAGATAGCTCAGAGTGTGCAAGGGAATCTACTGTTTACACTTTTTTATGACTGAATGTTTACAGTAGCTTTCTCCAAGAGGGCAATAAAGGTTAATCACCCACTTTTCATTATCTTTTGCAGATTATCTATTTCTATTAGAAACATTTTGGAAGACTGATGGGTTTTGCTATTTATAGAGCACATGTATTTACTGATAAAAGTATCAACGGGTCAACAGACAGCAATGGAAAATTTCTTGCAGTCAGGCCAGGCTCTTTCAGTAGGATTCTTGTCCCTCTCTTTCCCCTTTGGGAAGGTTTTCCATAGGCACAAGTTCCTGAAATTGCTACGGACACATTATATCTTCAATACTATACCTTACTGGTACAGACCATCAGCCATATTTCAGGAGCTATGCTTAGCTGCTAGGTTGACTTTCCCTCTTACCTTCATTGCAGCGTTCCAGCTTAGGTCATTTTCCCGAACATATAGAGCCAAACCAGCAAGCTCTTACCTCTCTTGCAGGTGAGGACTAGTTCCCTCAGTAACCTCACTGAGCAAGACTAGGTCTTGGAAATTTCATTCATGAAATCTTCATCCCTGATGGCTTGAAAGCATTGGGTTTTTGTCTGCTACCTCATTCAATTAAGCTAATAAAGCAATGGGTTAGGAATGATTTGCCAAGCAATATAAAAATGCCCTGTACATCTTAGTCAAGTTTTCTTACTGCTGAGTGCTGTTGCTTCAAAGAGGGAGAAAAATGACCACCATTAGGAAACCGTAACCTCTGCCTTGCAAGAGGCACACGCAGAAGAACTCAGACCAAAAGAGTGCAGACATAGGGCCAAGACACACACAACAGTCCAGTGCATTCCTCCACAGCCAGTCCTGAAGCTAGTAACAACCAAAAGCAATTATCTGCAAAGAGGTCAGCTGCATTCATTAGGAGGGATGTAGGTGTAAAGCAGCATGGAGATTACAGGAAGCAGCTTCACAGTGCTGTGAAGAAACATCAAAGGAATAGTGATCTCATGGGGTGGAGGTGGGAAAGGAGAAATCCTCTATGAATGATTAAAAGCAAAATTTTTTTTACAAGTATGTTCAGGGAAACAGAAACAGTTTATTTCAGTACTGCGCTGCATAGAATGCATCTGTGACAACTGAGGAGGATTTTTGCCAGAGGGACTGCCAGCAGTCAGATGGACATGATGTCTAAGAATAATGAAAGGTAGCAAAGCATCACATTTTGTGACAGAAAACACAAGAGGGATGGAGATGCAAAGGAAAACAAGGATTGCAGAATTAAGTGGACATGGTGTTCCTTCTCATGATGAGATAAAAGACTTGATGAG
The DNA here is from genome assembly GCA_013400375.1 of Thinocorus orbignyianus. Lineage (NCBI taxonomy): Eukaryota > Metazoa > Chordata > Aves > Ciconiiformes > Thinocoridae > Thinocorus > Thinocorus orbignyianus. Next base: position 191,998 of record VXBW01000622.1, on the reverse strand, counting down.
AGGGAAAGTAAGTTCTGTACAGTAGAGTTAAAAATCAAATGAGAAATGTACATACTTGCAGGTGTACTGGAGCAGTGCCAGGACCCAGAATTAAGGCTATGTGGGCATGTATTTTAACTCACTTGTTCCTCCTTTTCATATCTATGCACCTACAATTTGATCTTATATGTCTTAGCAAAAAGCAGGAAAGTCAGACTTACAAGTCTCTCAGTTTTGACCTCTTAACTGTTTGGCCAAATAGATATGGAGGGAGCTTAGGGACCTTAATAACATAAGATGACAGAGCTTCTGTTTGAAGAACACACTGGGTAGCAAAAGAAAAAAATATTTCTGCTATCACAGAACAGGGTTCCACCAATTATTTGTATTTATCACTTTACAATATATTCAAAATACACCAGATGGTGAGCTAAGGGAAGCAGGTTTTCTCTCCTTGGTGGATTCCTGCAAGGTCTCACAAATAAAATATTATTGAAGTGAGAAAAGCATTTTGTTTCTGTCCACATCTCTGTAACAAGCCAGCAGAAGACAAACTGGAAAGAGCAGCCACTGTTTTGGAAAGCAGAAAGACTCCAAGTACACTATGGTGAGAGACAAAAAATTTCAAGTACACGAGTAATATTAAGATGTGCAGATAAAATGTAGAGAAGACAAATGTGGTGCCTCCTCATAGTGAAGTGGTTCATGTGACTTACTGGAAGCAAAGGTACATGGACGCACAGGAGCAAGGCCCTTCAGCATAAAGTAGCTTCAGTAAATAGTAGTTGTGGCAGGATAACCAAAGGCTGAGGGAAGTTTTCAAATTCAGATTGTAATATCAGTGAAACTTTAATGTCAGCAGAAAATGATTAATTGTTCATATCCTGCAAATACAAACATCATTGTTTTTTTCTCCAACAACAAAAAAAAGTCATCAAATGGAAATAAGCTGTCAAAACTACACCCACGGAGACTATTTCAAGGACAAGCTGCATCTAGAATACTTATGCACTTACAGTAAGGGAAGAAAATAATCACACTGGAGATTACCTTTTTATATATATACATGCACACATATATATATGCACACACACACACTAATTACATCTGAACATAGGCTGAACTTCTCTTGCAGAATTCAGCTGAGGTCCCTCCCCAACAGCCAATTCACCAGCCTTTAACTAATGAGCCCCTACCCAGTATAAGCCTGATGGAGCTCTGAAATCAGGTACAATGCAACATTTTTGCAGTACCAGGAAAAGGGATGGGTTCCAGAGAGGAGTGTAGAAAGAAAGTGTCTTCTCATGCTTGGAGAAGAGGAGCTAGAAGTTAAAAGAAAGAGCAGAAGAGGTATGAGGAACTTGTTCAAAAGAGAAACCTGCCAAGGAAATCCCCAGGCATTACAGAAATCCAGTGCTGTTAATCTGATTCATCTGTTCTTTCCCTACATCTCCAGTGAAGGAGATCTGGAAACAATGAGCTCACAGCAGCCCTGATATTTGAGGCATATAATTTTTCATTCAGCATAGTTTACATATTTCCAGATTAGAACAGTCTGCCAGCGTTTCCTTGGGACAGAGACAAAAATACCATAACACAAATTCTATTCCATTATACAAAGCTGTATCAGGAAGAATTATGCTGAAAGAAGATGAAACAAAAATTAAGCAGGTTCAGTAAGAAATAATCAAAGCTTTTTCTTGTCTTTTTCTTCTTCTTTTTTTTTTTTTTTAATTCATACCAACATCTGGATGGCACAGAGCAACACAAAAAAAAGCTAATCGTCATATGTATTGTACCCCTGCTTTGCTTTTGTGGGCTTGGTATCAACTCCTGTTTTATTCCCCAGCTCAGGGAGCACAGACACTAGCAAGGACCCATCATGCTGGTGGGTAGCCAAGACACCCTCGGGGTTACCGGGTGCCAGGGCAGGCTCAGGAGCAGAGGGTCCTGCCTCAGGGATGCATTACTGTTTTATCAGGTCCTGCCCATCTGCAAGGGCTGGACTTCCCCCGCTGAGGCACATAATTCACAACAGTGTCTGTGTGTAACTTTAAAAACAAACAATGCAATGTTATTGCAGTAAGCACTATAACAACAGCAGGAGGGCTCTGTTAAACATACTTGTATGACACCAGCTCCAGAGCAAAAAGCAGCAGCAAGCAACGTATGCTGCTAACCCAAACAGAAGTACTTTGAGCTAGGTTTTTTCCCCTATAAGAGGTTTGTTCTGCATGTCAGAAGAATCACAAGAAATTTTCTCATTTCATTGCTTCCTTGAATACAGGGTTTATGTTAAGTTAGAAGGCCTATATTTGTTAGTGATACAGAAATTGCTCCATGAACCACAGATTCTCCCACATACAACTTTCAAGTACCACTTGTTTAAACAACGTTACTCCCTAGAAGGGAGAGCAGTGACCAAGGAGCATTATACATTATTTCTGGCCTGGGGAGTATATAACCTTAGTTACCTCATGTCAAAATCAGCGAAACCGTTTACTAGACCTTTACAACCTCATGTATAAAAGTGAAAAACACATTCTACCTTGAAAAAGAGCCCCAGAGTGTATCACTGGAGTTCATTCTTCATTGTATCTCCATCTTTCTCAGTTTCAAAACCGAATAACCATGGAACAAGTTATTAAGGTGTAGTTTTTCCAGCCTCCAGACTTGTAAAATTACCGTAGGATCTTCCCTTTCCACCTGTACAACATGATCAGTACAGATGTGCTAACAGTTTTTTAAAAGTGAAGTGATTGTCCTTCTTAAGCTTTACATACAATGTCATGAACAAAATCAGCAACAAATTCTTCTTGTGAGAGAAGGGTTTTTTTTGCTATTGTATTTCAGCTAGGAGAAATCCTATTAGAACTCTGTAAAGGCATAATCCACACAACTAGATTTGAAGCTTTCCTTATTTGCCAGCATATCTCCAAGACAGATGAACGGGCTAAAGAAAAGGAGCAGCCCAGAACAATAACACTGGTGATAATGAGCTCTCATGCATCTCATGAGCTTCCTTCTAGGGAACAGGCAAAACAGAACAAAACAAGAAAACACACAGCATGTATCAGGGAAGTCATTTAGGAATGCAAAAGGCAGAAGTAGCACAGCAAGCATCATCTTGCAGCCACTAAACTACCACTGTAGCCTGGGCATTGTAGGTACCATCATGCTTGCTCAGAAAGCATTTAAGTAAACCGCTATTTTTGGTGCTAGCTCCAGTTTGAGTACAATTCAAGTACATCTGGAAACAAAGGACTCTACAGCAGTCCACACCTCAGATTAAAAGAAGTACACAGATGTCAAGGAGCAAATCTGTGAAGAGTGAGCCTCTTCCTGGTGATGGGAGTTGGGCTCTGCATCAGAAGAGTTTTGGAGCTCCCAAGCCTGAAATAGCCACCAAGCAACCCTGGAAACTGCTACAGAAAAGAGAACAGGGCGCCCCTGGATTTTTTTTAGCCTTCACCAGAACCAAGCTTTTGCTTCAATAAAACATGGCAACATTTATCAGCAAATTCTTTTTAACAAATCTCATTATTTGCTTGCCCAGCTGTATTTGTGTAAACCAGACTGTTATAATTATTCTAGCCAACTGACAAAAAACCCCAACTTGTTTTGTGCAAGACAGAGCTTCATGAACTGCAGATGGTCTTTGACATAGAGGACGACACCCCTTACTCATCTCCCCTGCCTGTCCTCCCTGAAGAGCTTGTATTCTTCCATTCCAACACTCCAATGATAGGAGCCATCCCACTATGTCTCCATGATGCCAGTAAGATCGTAACCTTGCAGGCGTGTGCATTTCTGTAATCCCTTTTTTTTGTTCACCATGTTAATATGTGTTTGAATGGAGGTATTTTAGTTAGACCTCTGATTAAGCTGACTTCCTGGCTGAAATTCCTTTGTGCTGCACTGCAGGTGCCCTTCTGCTGACCTGTCATCCTTCTCCATGCTCCAGGTATCTGTCGCTGGCACTGGCATCAATCTGGTAGGTATGGGATAGATTGAGATTCCACTGCCCTGCTAACTTCACTTTAAAGCCCTCTTCGTGAGCTTGGCAAGCCTATCACCAAAGATTCTCTTCCCCTTCTCTGACAGATAGAGACCCTATCAGCCTCCAGTAGATGAGACTTCTCAAAGCAAGTCCCATGGTCTATGTAGTAGAACCCCTGGCTGTGGCACCAGACCTGTAACCATTTCCTGATTTGCCAGGTTTGACTGGCCTATTCAAAACCCTTCCCTTTGACCAGGAGGATTGATTAAAAAAGCCTACCTGCCCTCCAGAGTCCCTTACTGTCACTCCCAGGGCCCTGTAATAATTTTTGATGCTCCTCAGACTGTTCCTGGTGGTAACACTAGTCCCCATGTAAAACAGCAGCAGATAAGATTCAATTAGGCTTGGTACAAGGCTTAATAGATTCTTGGTGACATCTCTGATAACAAACCCCTGGTAAGCAGCACACTTCTAAAGAAGAGTGGTGATGTGGTTCTGCAAGGGTGCCTCAGCTTTAGGGAAAGTCATTTTCCCCTGCTGGTCCTTGCCACTGTATGTTTCCACTTCTCTGCATTATTGGCCCTCTCTCCTCTGTGTGCCAATAGTGGCATTTCTGGTTGTTTGTCCATGGGTTGTGGGTCCAACACAGACTGCACTTGGAACCAGCCCTCTAGCTCCTTCCCAGTCTCCCTGATGCTACACAGCCTCCTCATTGCCTCCTGCAGACCAACGACCTGTTGCAGGAGGTCATCCACCCAGGCACGCCATTTGCAAGCAGGTCTGCCACTTGTCCCTGCCCTAGCAGAAAAGTCTTGACACTTCCTTCAATCTGAGGTCTGTGTTGGAGCCTCTCCCTTCAGCGGGTCTGTCTAGGTGGAGGAACTGGCCACCACTGGGATAGATGGAGCAGACTCCCCAGCCAGAGCTGCATCCTCTGATCTCAGACAAGTGCCCACCATTCTGCCTTGAGGATCAGGTAGGATGAGTGCCTTGACCTATACAGATAGCAATCAGGAGATTAAGTAAGAGTGAGTTGGTGTACCAGAGACTTAAGAACAACTGCATCTTGGAGTTTCTTCTTGTAATATGTCTAACATTATTTCAATAAGGGGATTGAATAATATTATAATATTATAATATCTGAATTAACTTGAAGCAGCAACGAACACAATGTATTCATAGTGAGAAAACACGAGATGAGACTAGACTGATTGCAGAGGTTTCAGCAGGTCAGCTCTAATGAAGCAGTTCAGCCACTGTATTCCCTATTTTTGACCTACACTCTCAGTATATTTTAGGCTGTATTAAATTCTGGTGAGGCATCTTAATTGAGAAAATTAATCTGTTCTTACAGCATTAGAGAGGTTGAATGCTTCACATCAGTTCAGCTTGCCCTGCAATAATATTCTAATCAATTTCTTCTTATCTCAGTTCTGCATAAGGTTTGTAACTCCTAATAGTATTCAGTTTACTAACATGTCAATGATATTTCCATTCCCTTCTCCCATCAGCCAGAGAAACGTCTTAATTTCTAAGACTATACATTTTTCCCCCCACTGTTTTATGTGATTTAATATATAAATACATAAAATACATAGATATTTGTTTTATATATAATATTTTATGTATTTATTTTAAAATCTATATAAACATATATATGCTTACTCTGAAGCATAGAGGATAGTTGACGCAAAAGTGAACACAGCACTGAGCAGTCACTTTATTTAAGAAAAAAGAAAACCCAAACCTGTCAAACTAAACATTATAGTCCTGTGGCATCTGTTCATAAAGTGAAATACTCCTGAAAACTGACTAAAGCTTCCGTTATGCGACAAGATCTTCACAGATGAAGCTGCTACAAATGCTCAAGATTATCTCACATAACAGGGTAAAGCACTTCCTTCCACTAATGACTTGGTGCCTCTTTCTGTAATTAACACTCCTGATTTTTATTTTAGGTCGTGTGGAAAATGTTTTGCAATGCAGAGGTCTTCAAAACCATCCTTCACCAGAATTTAGGATAATGTTTCGTTATTTCCTCGGTAAATAATGAGGACTGAGGACATGCATTTTCTGTGCTGGTGGGAAAAGACACAGTACTACTGAGTATTTACTTTGCTATCTGTGTTCCAGCAGCCCAATAACAAGAAAAAAAAGAACAAATTAAAAGGCACACGTCCGCCTCGCCAGAAGTGTGAAGTTTTGCTCCCACCACAGTCATAACTGCAGCTTCAACAAATTTCATTTTTTTTAGCTCAGATGTAACAAACACCTATACCTGTATATACTTTGCCTTGCAATGTGCAAAGTGCAATACAAGACTACAGGAAAGTAATTTTTGTTTTTTGTAGACAACTGAAATGGGATTCAAGACAATGAAAGGTGTAAACTTTTCTCTTCTGACTGTCTTCAGCTTTGTGAGGAGCAGTCTAGCTCAATTATTTGCAGATGATATAAAGGCTACTGCTGAAGAACTACAGATCAATTATCAAAAAACATGACCTGAATATACACAATGCCTGTTAGGTTTGCACAGAGCTAATTTTTCATATCTTCTATTTACCAGGGGAATTATTTCAAGTAATTGTAGAATTACAGAAAGCTGCATGAAAGAGTTCAGTATGGATTATTTCACTTAAATTCATGCTCTTTATTGCTTTCTAGAATCTCTTAGATTATCCAGTATAATTATATAGCTCAGAAGACAAGCAAACCACCTTTTATTAAACTTTCATAGAAATAAAGTAGCAAATTTCACAGATGCAACATGATATTGGCCAGAACTCATACAATTCTGACAACAATTTTGGGAATTATCCTATTTTTAATTTTTGCCTTCTATTTCCTTCATCCATGCCTTCATGGATTATTTGTTTTTAGGTTTTTTTTTTTCCCCCTCCTTGGCAGGGTGCTGAAGAATACGATGCTATTTACATAATTTTGGTCATTGACTTCAGTGAGAATAAGGCTAGAACCAATAATGCATGTTATCATAACTGCAGCTTGCAAACTGTAACTAGCTAATTCTTACCATACTGCTGTGAAGGTGCAATTAGCGACGCTATTATCCTTGCTTTATGCTGCAGAAAGAATTGTAACAGAGGCTGAGTGACTGCCGAGGGCCTTGGAGGGAAGCAATGTTTGTACAAGAAAATAGACTAAGAAAGAAGCTCTTGGCTCAAAGGGCAAAAAGTGCTTTTCATTACTCTGAAAGAAAAAACAAGTTTTAGCTAAGAACATCCTTGGCAGATGTTTAAGTGGAAAACTAAGATAGGACAAAGAAGCATCTAAAATAATTAAAGAGATTATTTAACTTTATCATACCAAAAGGCATCTGTGCTTGTGTGAGTAAAAGTGGTAAGGTAGCAAGAACAACAGTATATACCTTCTCTACACACATTCACATTTAATCTGCTGAGAACATGAAGTAGATACATCTACACGTAAAGTTTATGTAAGTTTTGAATATTCTGGAAACTTAAATACCTTTACATGAGTTATGCTCTCCATTCATATTTAGATACATTCTTGGCTATGAATCCCCATAAAAAAGATACACAGGAATAAGCATCAGCACCATACAAACCACAGGAAGAGAGAAGTTTGTACTGTGTTACTACATATTCTCATTTCTGTGAGTGCATTGTTGAAAAATTTTATTAATTAGGCAAGTATTTCTCTCCTCTTTGCTGTCTGTAAGTATCAATCAAAACTTTCCTCCCATGTACATTCAGAGCTAAATATGAGATTAGTTATTTTTAATCAAGGCTGCGGGACTATTCACCATCTGAAAGGACAGGACAGTTTATCAGAGAAATTTTGCTCCTATAAATGAGTGTAGAATTAATACAGTCCCAGGGCAGAAAACCAGAAATTAACATGAAAAAGACTCCTTGGATAGGCCTTATACCAAGACAAGTAAAATCAAAGGCTGAAAAATAAGATCCACACACCTCACTGTCTAGAACTTACAGAAAAACTATTTTGTCTAAATACAAGAAAACTGAGTTTCAGCAAGCTGCTAAGTCTTATGATTTTTAGGAAAAATGACATAGTTGAAGTCCAAAGAGTTCTGAAATTAAACAAAAAACCCACTAAAAATTTGAATTTTTTTTTTCTTTTCCACTTCTCTCTGAAGAGGTTTCTTTTGCCCACTGCTAAGTTGAATCATGGAACACCCTCTTCCAAAGTATGGCCATTGCATAGGTAACAGGAGCTGCCCCACCAGCTTAAGTAGACGCAGTTATAGGATTCAGAAGATGCCACCTAACCAAGATTGAAAGATCAGTGCCAGGCAACAGCTGATGGGTCAGAGCTACTAACTCCAAACCAAATTAATTTCCTCTCTGCAAAGGAGCTAAACTACCACTACAGCATACTGAACTTAAGAATCTATAAACACACTAGGAGGTTGGTAAGGGGATAGACATTTATGTCTTCCACAGGGCAGGAGCATATTTGGCATGGCTGTACCACTGGTAGAAGGGATTCTCAAGGAAGTTAATCATTTACACACATATAAACTACACTGCTTCTGAGCTTCAGGATTTAGGGGCCTTTAAAAAGAAAAAAAGAAAAACAAAAAAAAAAACCAAAAAGAAATTATTAACAGCAAGTTAACCATACAATTAATTTGACCTCATATTGATGCCTGGAATGAGCCCTTTGTATTTAGTGAAGCAGAATGCACCTGAAACTAAGCTGACTAATAAAGAGTTGACTACAAGTGTTTTTCATCATACAGATTGCACTATTCAAATAACGTGTAAAAAATACATTATTGGCATCACATACAACACGGCCCTTCTCTTTCACAACAAAAAAGCAAAAATCTTGCCTTAGCCTAGAGGTGAGTTCCATGGGGGGGTGGGCAAAAAATCAGTATGAATTTCAACGGCACATCAATTAATAGGTAGCAAAGACAAGGGTGAAGAGATGCACAAAAGAACTAGAAGAATGAAGCACATGAAATTTTTAAAGGGTTTTCAGAACAGAGTAAGCATAACTTGTTCCTTTGAACAAGCTATAAATAAGCTTATGTTAGTAGCATCACTCTCCAATTGCACAGCTTAAAGAGAGCTCAAGACAGAGAGCAGTCAGGTAAGTAGTTTTTTTGCATGGTGTAGACCCCTGGGTTATACTAAAAAGAAAGCTGAAACACCTGATATACAACAGGGAGAGAAAAAGCCCAAGACAGAGCCCCAAGTGTCAAGTGTTCAAATTAAGGGAAATGTTACTGGAAATCACTCGTCTAGAAACATAAACCCCAAGCCAGCAAACAATTTATGTTAAAACAGATTTGCTGACATCTAAGCCTATTGCCTGCCTATACAGAGCTGGGATGTATGCATCACAAAGACCAATCTGGTATTTTATAGACAGGTTTATTTGCTCTTACAGTTTCAGCCATTGAGCTTGTTAAATTAGTAAAAAATGAGATTATAAAAAATATAAAAATAAAAATAATAAGAAAAAATGTCTATCCTGAATTATTGTGGTATAAGATCTATAATGCATCATATGATATTTCCCCCCCTTTCTTTTTATTGCTCAAGCATTCATTTCCACCTCAGGGACAGGACTGTACAGAGAATTGGTAATGAAATACAGATTGGCAATGGAAAAGCAGTTTTTCATCAGAAGGCTGCCAGCAAACTCCTGTCCCATCAGCAGAGATCCTCCTTGGCCTTCTGCAGCCAGCAGGCCAGCTGTCCCGCTCCACTTCTTACCAGATGCACTTCCATATCAGAAAAATTGAACACCACCTGGAATGAAGGCTGCCCAGGGCCGGCACGCAGAACTGCCTGCTCACAGGCTGCTGGCAGGCCTGAAGATCCAGGCATGACACACAATGATTGCAACAGCATTGTCACCTTGCTTGCTTATAAAGACAAGCAATGAGCTTCCACTGCACTACTGTACTTTGCAACACTCCATTCAGTTACAGAGCGCTTCTGGGGAAGTTTTGAGGAACTACTGCCTGTCTCTTAAGCCAGGTTGCTTTGCTGCTGGGCATGTTTCCTTGTTCTTTTTGATAATCATACCAATACTGTTTGGCACATGGATTGCTCTGCCTTGTTTAGACTCATGTTGAGATTACATTCAAGGCTGAAGGCTACAACTCCGGAGTGGCTGCATAGACCAGCTGCTGCCAGAAACAGAAACCTTGGAAAGCTAAGAAGGGAATGTTATTTAATACCTGTTCCTTTGACTAAAAGAACACTTTGACCCAAGATATGAAGCAGCAATTACTGAAGTGCACTTACAAAACTGCGGAAAGGAACTCTACTGTAATAATGAGCAACAATATTCTCCAAACAGGGTACACGTGATGCATCATTCAAATCAGCACTCACACTGAGCACAAACAAACAGAGGCAGAAACATAATGCTCTCAAGGAAACCCTTAATACCAGTCTTGCAGGGAGGCGGGGGGGGTGAGGGTGGGGGGGTAATTTATAATAATAAAATAAGTGAGAGAAAGGAGACTTATATCTGGAGATGACTAGGCTTCTCAGGAACACTCTGCCTTCACAGAAATAATGGCTCTGTCTGCATTCTCATATCCTGGACATACTAGAGCTAGGCAAGTCTTGCCAGGTCCTCTATCTTTTATGATGTTTTAAAGCTTATTGCTATTATTATTATATCAGCAAGTATTTCTTGGTACCACTGAGGTTGTAAAATACCAGGCAACAGAAGTTGCACCCAGCCTGCACTTTACAGTCACAGATTTGTTTTTAAGACAGCAGCACAGATATCAAGACAGGGGAAATTCCCATTCCTCTGCAAGTCAAGGTTAAAACTGTCGGGTACCTCAAGATCTGGAAGGTAGCCTACAGCATAAGAAATACATCAGCAACTGATGAATTTGAGTGCTCCAGGCAAGCTATATCACTTATGATTGAAGCCAGGATTAGCATGCTGGACTGAATTACATAATGATGAGAAGAGAAAACACTTTCTTGGAGGAGAACTCTCAAACTCTGAACAGCCAGAAGACTGCTCAGAGTGCTCAGCTCCTATATTTTATTTCTCCAGGGCAAGAACAATCCCATTTGGGAATCTTTTATTTCTTTTTGTGTTGTCCAGAGTCAAGGAACAAGCTGAAAAGGGAGATGCAGGGCATTTTAGGAAGATGCTTAGGTTCCTCCAACTTGCTCCTGCAGTTTTGAGTGTGGTGGCAGCTTCCAGATGTTGGGAAAAAACATCAGTAGAAGTAATCAAATCTAATTGATTTGTTTGGTTTTTTTGTTGCTGCTGTTTTTTTATGCTTTTTGTTTTGTTTTGTTTTTTAAACTCAGGACAGCTCGTTTGTAATGCTTTTCCTAACCTGAAGTGCAGGCTACACCAATCTTCAGGTTTGCTGTATAGAAAGCTTTACAAAAAAGAAGAAAAAAAAATCTACCCCAACCACGTGTGCTAAAATTACAAGACTACCATGTAAAACCACCTTTCGCCAGCGGTTGAGAAATCTAGATTGAGGCTGTGAGACTATTTAAACCACGCCTGTCATGGCTTGGAAAGTTTTTGTGCAGTTGGTGGTTTGAGAAGGGTCCAGAGAGGCTGCCTGATCACCAGTCCTGGACACAGTCACACAGTGGGGTGTCTCCACATCTGGCAGTATTTACTATTGCTCTCCTGCCTCTGGAAGGGAAAAGGATGAGGGAATGGGTCCTGGCATGACGCCAGAGCTCTTTAGCTGGCCCAAGGCATGAAGGAGGCACAGCTTTCCATCTTCTTCACAGCCATCAGTTCCAGCTGAGAACTATGCTGGAAGAGCTTTATGTGCTGGCTTATCCCAGCTCTGTAATAGCTGTAGTTGACATCAGAGATTCATTTAGACACTTCATTTTGTTATCAGTGTTATATTGCTTTCATGAACGCATCACTTAAACCAGCCACAGCCAGCATGCTTTTAAAAAGCAAAGTTAGCCAGAAAGGGAAAAACTCCAAACTGCTAGATATAAACCCAGAAAATTTTTAATTTGTGAAGAGCATTATAAGCAAATCATAACAAAGAAGTCTATAGCTTTATGACCTCAGAATTCAGCTTCTCTTGCTGTCCCAGGATGGAAACACCTTGACCTAGAGGGTCATGGCAATTNTTTTTTTAAAAAAAAAAAGCCAGCAAAAACGCTTTCCCCAACAGAAAACTTTTTCTGACAACAAATATGGATTTTGTATGGAAAAATTATGTTTGTGCAGGGGAATAAGGGTGGATGACTCCTATCTTACTCAAAGTAAAAAGCTCTCTCACTGTAGAGAAATAGTTTCATTTAACACAATATTCTGGGACAACGCGGTAGTAAAGTGATGAATTAGAGCAATTGGTAAAGGGGAAGAGAGAATGGCAGCAAGAACTAATTAGCATAACTGCAGTTTTATCACTCAGACTTTACCCTTTTTTACACCTGGGGTGGTGTCTCTCACAAGGAAGAGACCAAAATAGAATTATTTCTGATCTGCTCTCTGTAAGAGCTGGGGTTTTGGGCCAATTTCCTAATCAATAATAAGCCTCAGCATCCAGAAGTTCTTTCAGGGTACACCTGAAAAGAAGTATTAAGCAATGGTCCCTACAAAGGCTAATTAACTTATGTAAACCCTGGCTAAAACTTTGCAGATTACAAGGAAATGTAATACAGAACAGTAGCCAGGTTATCAAGATCAAATATTTAATAACTAACTTCACATGTGTTGCTACTTGTAATGGCTCTCTTGTCCATGCAAAGGATTTTCTGTGCCTCAAGACTCAAACTGTAACATTTAGCAAAAAGGTGTAAGGCAGCCAAACAGATGATAGTTCTTATTCATGTAAACTGAAAGCGTAAAACAAGTACTTGAAGCTTGTGCAGAGATGAACACAGCCTCAGAATAATCTAACAGCGATAATGTGTACTATATTGAATGAGCAGGATTTGAAAACAATTAGCTTTATGGCGATCAGCATTATTACTTTTGGTATTGTGCAAACACCTATAATATTTGAGAGTATTCCTTTAAACACAGAGAAGAGGAGAGAAAAATAAAAATATCTTGTTTTACAGTCGTATCCATTGAGACATAACCCCGGAATCTTAGCAGAAGGAGATGATAACGCTTTCTTATTTTCGAGTAAATTCAGACTGATCTTTGTGTTTAAACAGTCTATCCCATGGTTTTCGTTTTGTCCCCAGAGCTGCTTAACAACTCCCAATCCTATTTGGAATTGGTCAGTCTTGCACTGAACAGTGATCAAAGTATTTTGGTCTCCAAAACAAAATCCACATTTCTGAATTGAATAAGGTATATACAATACCTATGCACTTTAAGACTGAAAGAGATAATGTCTATTATCTTTTCAAAGGAAAACTCTGATTTTGTACTTTATTTGGTAAGCACATAGTTATAGGAGTTGAAAAGCATTTTATGGTCCACAAAGAGGACACTGGTGACCAGAAAGAGTTATCTGTAAAATCCACAAGCAATGTATTAGAGAACTGAATTCAACACACACTGAAGAGTACTGAGATTGCTTAATATAGGTGGAGAATCATGCTCTCTGAGTTATGTGCAGTTCAGTTCACGTATGCATCACAGAACATACTGAAAGCCTCCTGCCAGCTGCTACAGATCCAACATAAAGCCAATCTGAGGACCTGTGGCGCCCGCCCCACAGCAAGAACTTAAATACATCTCTACTCGAAGACATAGAGACTGAACATGAGAATGTTTCACACTGTAATTCAGAAGGTGGTAGCAATATCTTTACAAAGCATAAAGAAAAGATAAATTCTTTGCACTGCTTCTGAATATTTCTTGAATCATTAAGATATTTGTGACAATTTTAAGTTTAATTTTACACAAAGCAAGCTCTCCCAACTCTGAGTAAACTAACAGTGCCTTTATTTTCTATTCCTCCAGCTAAATGCTTTATCTAGTAACTTTTCAAAACACCCAACTTCAGAATAAGGTATTATTACATTTTTTATTCTTTTAAGTTTATCCTCAACATTGAAACTTGAAAGATAGGTCAACTACCAAAAATCAAATGCACTTAGTACATCCATTTCAAAATTTTGCAGTAAACTGTTTGTAAGGTCTTATTTCAACTTTTTCTTTTCTACCAGAAAGGATCAGATTTAATTCTACTATATAGACAGAAAGTTAATATAATATTCAGAGGCCATTGTAAAAATCATTGTAAAAGAGAAACAGTCGTACAGAACAGTAACACAAAAACTGCCTTTCAATGAAAGGTTGCAATTTTGCAACTGATTAGGCCTTCTAAAACGAAAAATAGAGAAAAATGTTGAGTCCTGTAACAACTGAATTGAACCTAGTATTTTAATGAAGAAAACCTTTCAGTTTTGGATTAGCCCTTATTAAATAAAAGTCCTTAAATAAGAGTGGCTAATTTTTGCTTCAGATAATGCTGAATCAGATTTGTTGTAAGTTATTTCAGTCAGATTTTCAGCCCAGTTGTATTTATTCCATCTAAACTGAACATAGGACTTGACTACATTCCTTTCTGCTTATCAAATGTCATGCACCGTTAAGCCTCATAAAACACTGTTAGTCTCAGAGCAACACTGATCAATATATTTCTTTCCCCCAAATAGGAAAAAAGTGTACAAATGGGAAGCTGCATAAAGGACACCCTATAGTCAGGCTCAGAGCACGCACGTTTTTCATCCACACAGAGAGGATGCAAAGTCTCTCTGCACAGATTAATTCTCACTCTCTTTTGGACTACATATGTACATTATGTACATAATGCTTTCCTTGCTGTACCCATAGGCATCAGTGCAAAAGGTCATTATGCCTAATCCCCTATGCCAGCCATAGTTAGTACAGTTATTTGTCAGATATTCTGGGTTAGTACCATTCTGTTTATTCAACCACACTATGAGATCTTCAATACAGTTGATTGGGCATTTATTTTGGACTTACCATATGTGATGTGCCTAAATGAATATAGAATAATTACTGAAACCGTTAAAGCTACACAAATGCTTCGGGGTACTTTACTGTCACATGCAATTGCTTTTGACTGCATTTTTAAGAAGCAGGGGAGATGATTTCCTGGTGTATCAGATTTTGGGATAGCAGCTCCCCATGACCACCCTTTCAGCTTCCAGGGGGAAGCTTTTATTTCTCCCCACAAGCAGAACCTCCAGTAAGACAAACAAGATGCCTGAGGCCTTGCATGCAACCTTAGGGCTAATACCAGGGGGTTTTATTGCTGTGTCATATTTGGTTAGCAAAAACTCCTGTAATAGTTTAACCCTTCTTTAATGTGATACCCTAGTCACAGTAGCATGCAGTTAAACACTAGTAATAGTACTTTTAGACAGAGATAAGAAACTGCTTTTTCTACTGCCATTTTTTGGTGGTTTCCTTTCTTGGCTTCCCTCTTCCCACATCCCACTTTTTTTCTATGTTTTTTCCATGCTCCCACCAGTAGGCAACCTTGTAAATAACACAGATGTCCAAGTGGCACTCCTCCTTCCCTCTGGACTGACCTTTCTGCAGTATCACATACAAGGCAGCCAAGCTACAGATTTGTCATTCTGCCACACGGCACCAGGAACTGCTGGGGAGACTGAAACTGAAAATCCAATTCAGACTTAAAGGCATTTAAGATATGGAAGAACCAGTACAGAGCTTTTGCTTTTTATTTGGCCTGACTTTTCCACCCCTGAGTCCTCAGAAAAATTCTGACAGCACTGACCTATTTCAGCTGCTACTTTTACCTTGTACTTGGCTGTGTCACTCTTCACTGCAGGCTCACAAATTGATCTGCGATTCTTTTTTATTCCTGATAGTTAGACAGTAGGAAATCATCCACACATCTCCTCAACAAGGCCGGAAATTCTATTGTTTGATATAATGGCAGGAGTATCCACACTGAACACCTTCCCATTGTAAGCTGCTTCTACCTCTACAGAGGGTCTGTGTTTTTCCCTGTTTTAGCAACAGTAAAATCATTGAGCTTCTCAATGCAGTTCACTGTTAGAGCTTTGTCAGTTAAAAGTACAAATGTATTTTATGCACAGTGATCCTCACAACTTTTCTGTAACATGGTAAAGTGTTATTCATGCTTCTCCGCTATTTGTACTCAGAAAAATAACTACTCTAACACAATGCCACACAAACCTGATAAGAACAAAGTCCAATTAATATAACAGGACAACATGTTCAGGACTTGAGAGCAAGGCTGATAAGTAGCCAGATAACAGACTAATGAGTAAAAAGCCTGTAGTCTATTAAACAGCTAATGAAGGTATCAAAGACACCTGAAACATTTTATAGCAGAAAACACAGAAAGGTCCAAATATGGCATTTAAAAAATACACCATAAACTTTATGGTATGCTAATTTTTCTACTTTGAGTGTGGACAAACAAATTATCAGAAAAAAATATTTTTATCATAGAAGTCTTACCTTGTTGTATAGAACAAAATATATAATGGCAATTAGTAAGCAGGTCCTGAATAAACAAGTAGACCTGCATAGTGGGGCAAGGCTGAGCCTTGGGAAAAAAAGGTGCGGAAACTCTCTGGAGTAGCAGCTGCAGCCATAGGTGAACACATCCTCCCAGAATTGTACTTGTAAGTGCAATGAGCCCTGCAAATACTTAATCTAGAGAGATAGAGGCCTTGGAGAACCAAACCAACATCAACACTACAGCTGTTCAGATTTCTCAGCAGGACTGACTATGGCATGAGCATAGTACAGAAACTAGCAAGGTAAACACAGACCAAAGTTGAGATTTGTACATCACAAAACTGATCACCATAAATAGCAGGTGTAGCACCGCTGACTGACAATATTAATATTATCCACCATAATGATCCTAAGAGTTATAAAGTCTGCAACTATCACAACTTCTAGCCTAACATACATATAGCACAGCCTACTGCAATAGGACAAGGGGTAATGGTTTTAAACTAAAAGACAGTAGACTAGATATAAGGAATATATCACCATGAGTGTGGTGAAGCACTGGAACAGAAGAGGTGGTAGACACCTCACACCCCTGGAAAGATTCAAGGCCAGGCTGGACAGGACTCTGGGCAACCTAATCTAGTTGAAGATGTCCCTGCTCATTGCAGGGGAGCTGGACTAGACAACCTATAAAGGTTCCTTCCAACCCAAACTATTCTATGATAACTGAAGGTCTAATTTCACTGCTACTGATATTTTTCCTTCTTTCCCCACCAAGAAATAAAAATAAACTGCTACTGTTTTACAACCAGGAAAAGGAAAATAAATTTAATAGACAGTACTTTAATACCTTGAAAGAGGTAAAGTAGGGAAAGAGGGAAGTAAAGACTTCCCAACAATCACATCTTGATTAGTCTAGTAACCCAACTCTTTGACCCAAATAGGGTAAATGGAAAATGAGGCTGCTACACACTGGCCTTGACATTAACTTGTCCTCCCTTTCAAAGACATTTAGGCCTCATACTTAGAAAGAGGACATATTTCTGTTACAAAACATAATCAAGTACCACAGTTTTAGACACACCAAGTAGAAGTTCCACGCATATCAATGTTACATAGAAAGATGTATTTCTTATTAAAACATCTGCTGCAAGAAGAGAGGGAAGTTCCATCAGGGTTTCTTTGCTCTGTAGCATATTCCTCTCCACAGCGGCAGCCTCCAGGCTTCACCTGTGGATAGCCCACAGCACAAGCCATGGTCCTGGCAGAAAAGGACCTATGTCCCAACTTCCACAAGGGTGATGGGTGCTCTTGGACCTGCAGCCAAAATCCTGGCCCCTCTGGATTCAATGGAAAATGCATCATTGACTCCCACAAAGTTGTTTCATCCTTTGCTGAGGTTACGGAGTGTAAATAGCCTTGATTTGTCTCCAATACCACATTGATATTCACAGACTTCAGGAACATGCACATAGTCAGCATCCTGTGTCACTCAAACCACATGAATTTGAACTGTTCTTTCAGTATAACCTCCAGAAACAGGATGATATTTTTAAGTTCTATTTCACATTGTATAAGACTTTAAAATAAAATCTGATTTTATATTTATTATTCATAATTTCATTACATAGGTCAGTAATAACATTTAATACAACACATCATTGTACCAAGTCAGGTCACAAGTTTATAATCATAATGACATGTCAGATTAAGGCAGACCTGAAATATTCTATTTTTAAAAGCTTTAAGCATGGCTCCTGCTACTTAGTACACCTTGAAACTTCTTACCTTTTCTAGATCAAAATATTTCCTTTTTCCCCTGTAATGAGACACATCGTTATTTTCCAGATCAAAGTATTAAACTATTTTATTAACAGAAGAGCAGCTGCTTTCAATATCTTTGAGCTTCTAGTATTAAAATTTAAACAGCCCCTTTTGACTACAGAGTCTGTCAAGCACTACAGTTGCTCAGCACCTAACCAGAAATAATGCAAAAACTACATAATAGCTATATGTAACAACAGTCCTTTTAAAAATTCCCATGGTCTATTAGTCAATTTGAAGTTTCAAATGCTTTCTAAAATACTTAATTTCAGGAAATAGTCTGATAATGTTTTCTTTCTGTATTCAAACAAAAAACTGAACAAGATGCTGGAACTTCTTATATTAGAAGTTATGCACATTAACCAGCTTCAGGTCTGGGCCAAGATACCAAGATGTTGAAGAAGCTGAAAGGACCTAGTTTATCAGAAAAAGATATTTCAAGATTTTATAACTTAGAATTGATCGCACTAGTTGTTCATCATTTTCCCTCTGCAGCAGAGAGGTCACTATCAGTCTTGGTTTTCTATGTGACTGTTCTTCCCACACTTTCAAGTTTTGATTTGTTTATTGTTATACAAGAACAAACTTCTAATACCAGATTTTTGCACAATGGTGCTGCAGCCATTAGCAGAGACATCTTACAGAAGACTATCAGAACAGCACGGTGCCAGGTACAGACCAGGAGTATCTGCACAAACCACAGCTGTGCTCTGGCCACTAAGAAATTTTTCCTGAGCAAAGGAGTTTCTAGACCAAGTAAGCTGCTTACTCCACCTACATTTTCTGCCACTGTAAGCTACCATTTCCTTTTCATAACACAGCTCATTGTTCTCAATATCATATGCCATCCTGCAACCATTCAGCTTACCATCTGGGACAGTGGCATAAGATTAACTCATGCAGAGTTTCAGTGTCACACAGCCCAAATACATCTGCCCTGATGTTCCCAGGAAACCAGCTCCCTTGGCAAGGGGAGTTGGACAAAATACTGAAGACCTAGTTCCTTTACCCACCATGGGCTGCAACTCCTCTTGGGTTTCTTGGTGTGCTGTGAGAGCAGTCAAAAGACGAGGATAAATTTTAACTTGTAAACCTAGCTGTCTGAAGCCCTGTGCATCCACTTTGAGTAAATGGAAGAGCATGAACTGTCCCCCTGCCTCCTAAGAAGCAGAACTCTCTTTGTACACAGTGAAGAAATTGTTCAGTCTAAATAGTGAAAAATTATTATGTTTTTGTGAGGAAGATGATGCATACAGAGGAAATGTCACTGAAGTTTAAGTATATGCAACAGGGTATGGTTTCATCTGGAGCTGGGGCTTCTCTCAGTTTTTGGGAGGACCAGATAGAGGAAGATTCAAGGAAAAGAATGGAAGGAAGCGCAGCATGCACAAGAAGGAGGATAAGCAGAACATTTGGAGGAATGGATTCAACCAAAGTTGAAGCGGAACCAGGCCCTTTCCCCATGCTCAGAAACATAAGCCTTCCGCAAGCATGGCACCCACCACCAGTGCCCCGCATGAAGGACAGCCCTGCCATGGGTCAGCCAGGGACCCTGCATCTCTCACCACCTAAGCCCAGGGGACAGTAGCCTCACTACTCCCAAATACACTCTTGTAAGCATTCTCAGTGACCTCCACACCACCTACCCTGCAGTAAATCCTCATCAGCATTTACTTTGAGGAATTAAGGGATTACCTCACTAGAGCTGCCTGAGATAAATACCCTGGAGACAACTTCTTTAGTAGTTTACTAAATGAACAAGCCTAGTTTAGTTGATGCATCCCTAAGAGCTGCATGAGATTACATAGTGGTTTCCTGTTGCCTTCTCCCCCCGCTGCCTCAACCCCAGCACATAAGAGCAGGCATCGGCCTCCTCCTGCACTACATCTCAGGTCCTCGGCCAGACCCCTCACGCGCCTTCCCAATAGAGATAGTGCCCAGCCCACCTCCTCTGCTCTTGAACACCAACAATTCAGTCACAAGAGCTAAGCTACATGTACCTTCACATTAGTGCACTAAAGGCTGAACCCGTAACCCCTAATTAGGACAAGAAACCCCACACAAGCTTTCATTTATGACAGGAGCCAGACAGCCCAGAACCTGAGGAGAACAGAGAAGCACATGAGCAGGCATGGAAAAAGTTGGGCTCTCACTGTTCAACTGCTTCTATGAATAGGCAACAAATGTACATGGTTGCTCTTCCAAGGATAACCCTCTTCGCTAGATAAACCCTTTGTTCCTCAACTCCAGAATAAATCTAAATGCTGTCCCAACATGCAAGACTGTAGCATACTAACTCCCAGAGTACATTGAAAGGGTATATGCACATGCAGAGAGAAAAAAAGCTCAAGAAATAAGTGACGGCTGCTGTGCACAGCCAACCAGGCAAGGCAAGTACAGCAGGGGTGAGGCAGGTTATCCAGAGGCATCGGAAAACATATGGAAATAGCACTGAGTTTGTCCCATCTGTTCCCATAACACAGAGCTGCACATTCTGCTCCTGGTTCTACTACATGGGGTGAATTTACACCCAGGTTAGTTCAATTTGTTGTGGAGTTAACTAGTTCTCCTAGCATGGCCATGCATGTCTGTCACTCCTCATTATGGAGGTACCAACAACTTTAGAAAGCATTATCTATTTTAATATAAGCTTCAAGGTCATTTGGAATGTTTTTTATATACCAAACAGCATCACATGAAGCCTGAAAAAGTTGAAGAGTTAATTTTTGTTTAAATCAAGTACAGTTTATGCCTAATTGCTCTCAGAGTATCAGTTGAAAGCCACAACAAGCCAATACCTAGACCGCAAAAATTCAGCACCAGTGCATTATACAGATTCAGCACCTCATACATTTGACAGTTTGTGTCACATACAAACAACATGGAAGAGGAGTGCTGTGGGGACACGTTACAGATTTTCTTTTTAAAGAGAAAACAATCTAGCAGCACTCTTATTAGTTTTTTCCACCTGAAATGCACTTGTCCAGAAAGAGCAATCCACTCACCCAGTGGAGATACCTGAAAATTCAGAATTAAAACTTAATTATGACTAATTCCCTATCATTTCAATCAAGATTTTCTCCATTTCAAGACATAAGCTTCAGATCAGAACCAAGTAACTCAAGTGACCACTCAGTATCAGTCAAATGTCATAAGGCATTCCCAGATACAGAAGTTCCAAGAGCAAAGAAAGGAATGCTTTTCCCAGGGGTTTTTCTGTATTGTTATCATGGACACCCCTGCAATGTTGGCCTCATCTCTCCCACCTCTGCCCTTGCCTGGGAGGCCAGCAGCTCCATACTCACGGTTATTCCAGGTCAGGTGCCACCATGGGGGCACCTAATATTAGGCCTCCAAATTCAAATTACAGCTACTTCATCTGTCATTAATAGAAATACACAACCGCCCAGCTGCTGTAGTTCAACATGGACAGGTTGAAATTTGCTGCTCGAACTTACGCCAGGAACGACAGAAATGTATTTGAGCTTTGAGCAACCTGCTCTAGTGAGAGGTGTCCCTGCCCATGGCAGGGAGGTTGGAACTTGATGACCTTTAAGGTCCCTTCCAACTCTAACCATTCTATGATTCTATTATCTAGGCTCTCTGTAGAGTCCGTTTTATTTCCTTCAGAAAAGTGATCAAGCCCTTGCTAAGCCCCATACCAGCTGGTACTAACCATAACCCACAATCCCAGGCACAACTACATCAGCCACCAACCAAACAAACCCAATGGTAACACAAGCAGAAGCCCAAGCATACATACACACAAATATAAGTAAATATAAAAATTATGGCTATTCCACTTTTTTACCCAATCACTAGGATGTGTGATAGAGTGAGGAACTTTTGGAACACAGCATAATAAACCCAGAAGTTTAACATCGCCACTTTTCTGTAGCTACAGTCATTTTCTGGTATTAACTCTTGGGTTGCTCCTGTGATATATCTTCCAGCTAGTGCACTCTATCACCCTGATCTTCATATAAATTAAAAAAAAAAAAATTAAAAAAAATTTTTTTCAACTCTTTAGGGTAGGAAGATGAAACATCACCCCCCACTTACAAGGATTCCACACAGACCACATGGAAGCAAAAGCTGTGAGGAGCCCATTTCATCTATCTTGTCAGCAATCTTGATATGAGAGTTTAGGAATCTGCTGCTAACAGCCCAGTCCACAACCATTTGCTCTCCCCCTTGACAAGCGGTAGGCAGTAGCTACAAACATCCTCTGTGGAATCTCAGAGCATTCATCGTGGGCTACATATCTGTAATTTCATCACTTTTCATGAAGTACTTCAAGTGTTAATAATGAAATTGGCCAGAGACTATTAAATACTAACTGAAGTGACAGCTCTGCTATATTATTACAGTGTTTGCACAGCAATCATTCTGCAGGTTAAGTTATTTTAGGATGAGTGGTGTTTAAATTAAATATAGTCCCCTGTGTTCTTGTTTCATTTAAAGTCAACCACAGACTGCATGCCTGAACATTGTGTGAAGTCAGTAAGTTTTGCGAAGTCTCCCTTGTTTGTCTTGTTTCTATCCCTTATTGTTCCTTTTGCCAGGCAAGACGAGGAATTTGGAAAAGAAAAATAATCCTGCTGTAATATTTCATATGCTTTGGTAGCAAGAACCAGCGTGATGCCAACTTGTTGAAAACCAGACTGAAGTAATTAAACCGAAATAAAATGTACAAATTCTGTACACCATCTTAACCACCGGCACTAACCTTCAACCAAAGAAAACCTGACTGTAAGATTCCAACTTGTTTTCTACAAAAATTGGTAACATTGAGTCAAAGTGAATAAAGACACAAAATCCCAGGTCTGTTCTACCCAGACCTTTCTCCTCAATCAGGGATAATAGAGCTGTCGTATTTAAGGTAGAAATAACAGCTTTGGTTTTTGTTATATTGTTAATATGGCTGGACACAACTGTTTACCTATTAAAAGCATTTTTCAGATACGTATTATCTTCTTCAGGTAGTTTATGCTATTAATCAGATTTAACTAATCGCTTTCCTGGAAAGTGAGCGCACTTCAGTACTTGTAATCTAGCTACTTCTTACCAAGAAACTATTTCAAGTTACAGTAGCTTATACTCAGCTTTCCCGAATGGCTTGAAAACCCACAGCAAACATTAACATTGTATCCATTATTAATACTTATTCAAGTACATTTTAATAAACACTACATACATATGCATAAGTACACTCTCTTGCATCAGCCTTTTGAACTGCTTATGGTAAGATGTTTCCCAGAGCATTTACTGTTCCTGCTATGCCACCAAGTGCATTTAATGTTGGCTGAGACACAGTCTGATTTGTAGGACTAGAAAGAGTAAAGAGAATAGTACTGTGAGGCTGTAGAAAAACTGCGCTGGAAAATTAAACAGAGAGTTAGATGGAGGTCTGCAGAATGGTCCCTTCCATGGGCAATATAGAATGAATGCAGCCCACAGTGAGCGTGGAGGTCACATTCAGGCATAGGGTTCATTTCAATTCTAACATGAAATAGCTGCACTTGGGATGCCGTGCATAAAATAGAGAGAAGCAGCAGGATACATAATGATCATCTTTACCACCATGAGAACTAATAACAAGACTAGACCCCACACAAATCACAAAAGTGAAAAAAAGCCTCTTGCTGACACTGCTGGTATATCTTTAGATGTAAGAATCAGTGTGTTCTGCTCAGAAAACTTCAAATTAGTTAATCCCCAATACCAGTAGTAGTCTTTCAGAGAGAAGACAGACCACAAACAAAAAACCTGATCCACACTCAGTTCAATGCTTCCATATTTGCAAAACTATAAGAAACCAAACTAACAAATTTAAAACCAAGCACTTCAGAAAATATTTGCTTAGGAAACAGTTGTGGCATCTTAATGCACTCCAGCTTCTACATCCTCTCTTGGAAGTCACTCATCTTCCAGACCCCAGCAACCTCAGCAGTATAAAACCTCAATAACTTACCTCCCAGTCCTGCAGAAGGGGGTCTATGCAAAGCTGACAAGACTCCACCTGCTCCTGTGCTACAGCCAAGCCCACTTACCCCGGCATAAGGAAAAGCTCTACCTTGCCTACCCCTCTCCCAAATCAAACATCCCCAGCACACCACTCATTGCAAACAGCTGAAGGGCAATGACACCCTGAAGCAGCTCCAGCTGTGAAACCAGGACCAAGCCCCATCAAAGAAAGGTACATAGCCCCCACCTGAAGTACGTCAATGTGATGAGGATGTATCTTACATGTCAGACAAGGGAGAATAAGCAAATACTACTTGGTGGTCAAAACCCTGTGCCATAAGTTTCACTAAGGGAAGAGTTTTAAAACTTATTCTGATAATATTTTTGCTTTTGTATCAAACTTAAATGTGTAGGTTTGGATGTCAGCACACATGGGATGTTGCTGCCAGAAAGCACACAGGTCTTTAAAGCCACTGTGTGAAAGGGGCACTTGGATAATCCCTGAAAGACAGAAGGCAGTGAGTAAGAGGCAGCCCAGGGAGTACTCAGTGAGGGATATCAAACACAGCCAGGAAGCTGAGAAGTTTTTTGGTTTCTGAACATATGCTAAATCACCTATTCCATGAAAAAGACCTGTCTTCCATATCAACACGATTAGCAAACTTTTACTAGCCACATTTTCTAAATGCTGAACCATGGAAAGCTGGGCTTTGGGCAATCTGAAAGGGGGACGTGAAATGATCTAAAAGGCTACCTCACATTTAACCAAATTTGTATTTACAGAAAATTAAAGCCTTTGGATATAATAATTAGAAAATATTTGTTTTCTGGATGCCCAGTGTAACACCTTAGAAGGATCCCGCAGTTCTAAGCAGAGAAGCTCATTACTTCTAAAGCTAGACTTCTTTTAACTGTCACAAGCTGGGGGTCCCAAATCCCTAAACAACTGAAAGTCTCGCTACTCACCACAGTTTCTTGGAGTCTGCCATGCTACAAACACAGCATCTTGCTGAACGCCATAGAACCCCTCAGCTGAGTGTTGAGCTCATGCATAGGTATTTGCAGTGTCAGGAGCCTGAGTGATAAAGAACTCATGGGTTATACTGTAATAAAAACTGGAACTAGCATATTCTTGCTTGAGTAGCATTTGTGAAGATTTAATGTAAATATATGTAAACATTAAGTAATAAATGTTGTAAAATATCAGATTGTTACATACCTTAGCTGCTCTGAATGAAAACATTTTACCTAAGATAGCTTTTAAAGTAGTCCAACTATATCCATGCTTTGCCATCTGCTTTTGAATTGAATGATCCCTCGAAAGCAGCATCATAAATATTTCCACAAATGAGTGATCTGTTCACATTATATCCACTAATGCTATCTTATGGCAGAGCAAACAAATAATTCAGATGTCACATCACAGCACACAGCAACAATAAGGTGCACTCTGACTGGGTTTTAGCACATCACTAAGAACTGCATCACTGATTGTCTCTGAGGATCTAACCTGGCTTTTTAGAGACATATTTCTTGACAGCCTGTCAAGAAAGGCTAGAGATGCACACTGAAGAAAGAATACCTTTAGCATCTCATTTTTTTAGAGATGACAAATTCTAATCTGGGTTAACTCGCAGAGATCTGAACAAAAGGATGAATAGGAAGTAGCAAAAGATTTATAAAGGTGGTTTTATAAAATGAAGTCTTGAAGGCAGAATATGCAAAAGAAATTTCTTATGCACTAGTTATGCAATCTGCTAGTCTAGTCAATATTTTAAAACATATGAAATTAATTTTCCATGTTTATACAGTTGGTAGCTATTACAAAATGCTCTCATCAGCTTTTTGGGAGACAATGAGAATTGTACCAGTCAAGCAAATGCACACACAAGGTTGAAGTTCATTGACTGAGGAAAATGGTTCCTCGTCAGAGTTCATGAACTCCAGCTCCCTGGTTGACCTTACTAGCAAGTTTTCAGGCTGAAAAGGCGGCTTTAGCATAGGGAATACCTTTATATTCATTTTCTGTCCTACACTGGGCAGACCAGCGGGTCCAGAGGAGATTGGTGCTGGGCGGTGTGGGGAGCACCCCACCCTCTCTCACAGCTCCTGTTCTCCAAAGTCCCACGGCCATTTGGGCTGGGTGAAATCAGCAGCTTTGTCCTAAGAATGCGCTGGTTTGAGTGTCTACAGAGATGCAAGAGCTTAAAATAGAGCTCGTCTCTGGGGTGGCAAGGCCAGGGAGGCTTTCCAAGACCCTGTACCAGCTGAGTGCTGTGGTGTTTGCTGGGCCCACCTGAAGTCTGCTGCTCTCCAGTGGGAAGATATGTAGACACCCCTCTGTTGTTCCTTTTCTTTTAATTTAAAGTAACCACCAAAGAAAACCACAGGCTGAGTGAGTGATGTCAAGTGCTTAAAGGCAGCTGAACAAAACCAGTCTGGTCTACACTTGACACCCCCCATCATTTACTGAGTTTTTGTTTTCAAAAATGAATGAAGCAAACCACTGCTTTAATAAGGCTCTTTTGTTTGTCAGAAATAAAACATGAAGTTGGAGCCGCAAGTGGGGAAATTATCAAGGAAGATGAGTTAAAGTGCAGTTAATGCAGTTTTTCTTATAGATGCCATTCTTGTGACAGATGGCCTGGTCTTCCTGCCATACTAACAGGAAAGAAATGGCCCTGTGGGAGGAAAGTAAACAAAATTTCAAATAGATCTATTGTTTCAGTAGACAGGAGAGACATCATACACTCAAGTAGCTAACAGCACTGACTGAATAACCTCAAAGATGGGCTTTCATAGGAGGTTAGACCTTTTCCTCTTGTTTGAGAGTATCCTCTAGGACTAGCCATGCCCGGGAATTAGGAAACTGACTTTAACATCACATCATCCAATGTTATCTAATTTTGCCCTTGGCTTAACTGATAACATCAAGGATATCAACTATTGGCTAACAAATAGGAAAAATGAGGCACAGTGGTAGAAACCATAATACTCATATAATGGCTCAAAGATCTATAGGTTCTAAAAAAATTAAGAATACCAGATGTTACTGTTCTTTCCAGTTGCCATGCAACCACAGCTACCCTGCTATGCTTCACCTTCCTAATCTCCTTAACAGCTAACTCTAAAACAAGTATGATTAATTCCTCAGTGAACAAGACAGGACATCACCCAGTCTTGTGGTTACAGAAGTACTTTGACTGTTGGTATATAAACACTAAACAGATACAGCACCAGCGCGCAGCACAGCACTGAGTTGTGGTTTTGCAAGACTAACACTAGTCATTGCTGCAAACTATTATCTTTCCTGTAGTACAGGTTTTTACAACTCCTAACAGGTATTTCGTACGCTGCTTAGGAGACAGTCCTTGCCAGTCCTCTGGTGATCCAGGCAGCCTCTTGCCCTAGAAACCCACATAGAAATGAGCATGCTGTGCTTCAGCTGAGCAGCGTGTAGAAGCATTAGGAGATGTAGAGTATTGACAATTCACTTGCTATGCCCACTTGTGCCCTCTGACAATAACTATATGAATAATGATCAGATTTTCTCTTTTATAAACAATGTCTCAGGTGATCTGCTTTGGACCATACGTACAAAATTCATATTTGTTATGGCTGTGCTAAATCAGATCTCTTCCATTGTCAATAAAATGGATGGCGAACAGTGGGTTTGCTTCTAACAAATATTTTTATGTATTTATGGAAGTAACAAACAGTCAAAAATCCCTTTTATTCTGAATTGGGTCCCATTTACACCAGGCACAGACCTATTCTACGTCACATCCTGACCACAGTGCAGAGTTGGTGAGCAACCACAGAAATTATATTGGAATTAGCACTGAATATGAAGGTGTTCTCAGAGTTTCTGATTCAGTGATGCAAATTTTATTGTAATGACTACAGATCGTACAAGTGAAATGCCAGTTTTGTGCAATGCACAATTCACAATATGGAAAAAATACATCAAAGAGGAAAAGAGCTGTTCCATTTAATTTCCTGTGAATTCAAGCTCTGGGGAGCGGTGGGTATTTGCATATTAGCTGTGTAGGAACAACAATGATGACATTTAGTGTTTAGATAATTATGGCTTTCTGATATTTCTAAAGGTGTTCTTAAATGATAAATACTTCAGTTACACACATGATATATATCCTCTCAAACATTTACAAATGGTGATAATTCTCCATTCATCTGCTGTAGAAAATAATGCATTGGAAAGGGCAGGCAGACACACTTGGCTGTGAAATAGGGTGGTATTAAAACATTTCTTTTTCAGACGTCCTGTGACTATCCTGCTCCTTCTCAAAACTTCTCATGCACATATTGCTATTCCTGCCTCCAGCCCACTACCAGAGGTCACCACATCCCTCCAATGTAATCAAATTTCTCAGACTGAGCTCTTCCCTTTTGACATAGTGACCTTCACTGGTCAAAACCAGGAAAGAGTTAAACAGCTACCTGTGCCAGGGCCAAGTCCTCAGGAAAAGAAAATTACATGTTGACTATTGTACCAAGAGCAGACCCATACCTGGGTCTCTGCTTTTAAAGATCTCCTCTAAAAATTTCAGATGCACAGTTCAGAAATGCAGCACTGACCAGCTCTTCTGTCAGATGAAGATGAGAGCAGGACTGACTGGTTACTCCCAAAAGATACCAATTAGTGGATGGTTAAATGCCTATTCACTTGTTGGTTTGAGGTTTTTAAGGAGAAGGCTGATAGGAAGGATGTTAGCCTGGGTGTGGCCTATTAAATCAATTTTAGCAGACTGAGAAAGAGCAGAGTTGGCTCTGTCCTGTGTGTAAGTCAAATAGATCTTACCCTTGGTTTCATGGCACAAGTATGTACTTGTCCAAATTATGCTTTCATGGGTTCATCAGGTTTTTTAGGATTTGCCAGTCTTCATGCACTGTTACTCAAAGAATATTTCACAGAAAAAAAATCACAAGCTGTCTGCATAAAAAGGTTTGCATAGCTGTGCTCTAAAGCTGGCTCACATTTCAGTCAGAAATGATCATGTTAGGCTATAACTTGCCACAGTATCAAGCACCGATGCCATGATTTCCCATTTACTGTTTCTCAGGCACATGAAAATGCATAAAATAATTTTTCAGTGTCATACAAACTAATATAGAAGTCAGTTAAAATGAGATTTTAACATTCTGATTACATACTTTGATTATTAATTGCTAGTCCAGCCCTCCTTTTATTTTGCCGCCTTCTCATTATCTTGTTTTTGCAGTAGATGATAAGGGAGAAAGACAGACAAACCTGAATGGTATTGTAGCCAGAGGGGCATTTAAAACATTGTTCTGCACCTGGGAAACAGGTTTAATTACTGCCGCTGTCAAAATGTTTTAATGTAAACAGGTTTCCTGATGGATCACATTTCCTTACCGTGAACTATCATCTCCCAAACACAATCGCCTTTATGGTAGGGCTTAAAATGCAGGCATCATAAATTAGAGCAATGAAGCTTTTATGATTAAAGATGCTTCATCTGCTTTTAATGCCTCAAATTATAGAAACTATAACAAGCCTTCACATTAAAATTTAAATAGGATTAAGAGTCTGAAACTCTCTGTAAAGTAGGTTTCATAGGCTTGATTCATTCTGAGATGGCAGAGAGCTTAGCACAGACACAGGAGAGAGGCAGCTCCTACTTCCTCTCTTTTGGACTTGGAATTGGTCTGTCTATTGACGTATATCAAGGAGGGACTGAGACTGTCCTAGCCCGTGTACCAGAGACAGACTTTCACATACCAAGGGAATAACGTGATTGCCTCAGCCATGTTTTCTCGGTCATGTAATGCTGCTCCCTCTGGAGACCTTCCTAAAAGGCACCACAGAGCCAGAAAGCATGCTCTCTGCCTGCGCTCACTGTTCTAGTCATCAGCTGTACCTTGTGTCCTTTAAAATAGGCAACATACCTCCTGTGTATCTAGTACAAAAGAAGATGCACTATAAAAATACCTGCACGTGAACTGAGAGATGATTCTGATTACCCTTTTGTATTTGATTTATGTAATCATCTTATCCTCCTCACCTTACTCCTGGTAATAACTTCTGAGACCATGTTTCATATTAAATAGAGTTTGTCAAAAGCAGATTTAAAATCTGTAATTAAAACATTTGCTTCCACAACATATTAAAATTCTGCTCATCCATTCAAGATACAGAAACATGCATCTTGCTTGACCAGGTACCAAAAGGTAAGGAAGCTCAGCTTTCAGATATGCATATTNAAAAAAGAGGAAAAAAGTAAAATAAATGAAATTATTTCACGTAGGTGGTACATGAAAGAGGAACCTCAATTCATCTTATAAATTATTCATGGTGAATTATTCGCTTGACTCATGTAGAGATAAAGAAGGTGCTTTTTTATACTATAAAACCTACTCAAACTTAAAACCTGTATTAATATGAAGTAATGCATGATTATAGTTGGAGACGTACTTTTAAATCATCTTTGTGAAATCTGAGTCTGACTGAAGACATTTACTAAATATGCGCTCTGTTCCTTCATACGAGTAGTCACATGACAAATGTCCAAGTGAAATGCAGAATCCAAGAAAAATCAAAGGCCACTGAATTTTGTAGATCACAAGTTCCCTCATTCTTTTCGGGGATGAAGTAAGAAAAGACCAAAACACTCTAAGGGCATTCCTTGTGATTTCTGACCTGTGTTGTGGGACCACAACGTTCTCTGCTTGTACCACAGCAGACTTTTCGAGAGGTTTGTATTTTTCCTAATACCAGTTCGGACTCATAAGATCCTTTCGCTAAATTATGGAAAGTCTAAGCCCTGATTCTCTCAGCCTTTAACCATGGTAATGACACTACTGTGAACATTCCCACTGATTTATTGCCATAGTTCAGATGAGTGAAATTATATATGCACCTGCACGTTAGCAACCTTAGAAACACAAGGAAACTCTTGGTTAATCAAGGCCAGTCTTCCAACACTGAAACACTTCTGTAAATAAATGCCCTACAGAAACAGAGTTCCGTATTTCAACAGTTCTTTCATTAGTGGAAAGCTCTTCCAGAATCTTACTAGTATGACAGTTAGGAATGGTTTCCCCTAATCTCTGTTCTACGTTCATTTATGTTTGTACCATTTCGTCCTGCTTCAACATGTTAGGATTAGGACCTAACTTGAAAACGCTCCAAGTTTGACTAATACCTCACTTTCTTATCTGACATCCAACATAACACATCTCACATCTGACTAAATGCCACTCACATGGAAAGTCATCTTCAATAACTAACATCCTTTGCTGATCAAACATAACTGTGCTAAATGAGAGAAACCAAAGCATTCTGTAGATCCAGAAACCTGTTCCCACCTAGCATGTGGACTACAAAGCTGTAATAACCGCATGTTACATCTATACTACAGACACTAAGTAGTTTCCATGGTGATCTCATATTTCAGAGCAAATACTAACAGCAGGCAAACTGGAGAACTGATGAAGATGTCTAGATGGTGATACGGTACTGGACATTACAATCTTCTCTGGTGATGACAGCGGTAAACCCCTCCATACTTACAAGATTGGAGTTGTATTTGATCTTTCCCAGGAAGCTCCTGGCCCAGCCTCTCAGCATTCGGAAATCAATGTCATACTCTAATTTCCCTCTCTCTGATGAACATGGATGTCAATGTTATAATGCTGGGCATGTTATGGGCTCCACTCGGTCCAGTTTATTGAAACACTTACATAGCTAGCCCTGGCAGCTAACTTGTGATTACACCACAGTATGCACAATATTGCCCATGGTCTGCTGCCAGACTTTTGTGATAGAACCTACATTTCCTTTAGAAGTAGAAGCTTCTAGCCTAATTTTTCTATGAACAGAGGGAAAAAGAAAAACAAGTGCAGCTTAGCATTTAAAATCAAAGCTGTATGTGCAATAAACTTACTTGAGATGCCAGTTACCTAAAATCACCCAGTGACATTCAAATTCATAAGGCTTATTTCTGTATATTTGTTAAAATGGCCAGTTTGTTTTAAGAAGTTTTCCTTTTTTGTTCCTTTTAACTAGTGAAATTAAGGCCAGTATGAACTCTAGCCATTTAAAGTCAGGCTTAATTCCAAGAGAAAGATTGTCACTAAGTCAAAGATTGATAAACTGATGCAAAAGAAACCTGACATGCACAAAATTGTGTGCAGACTCCCTCAACAGGATGGCAGATATTTCATTCAGTTCCCTGGAATTTGTTTGCTGATATAGAGTGATACAGATTTTTTTATTTCAATTTAAGAATAATTGCAAGATATAAAGCTGTCTTTGGTATGATTCATTAATATAGTTTGAATTTCTTTCAGAGAATTTAGAGCACTGGTTATTTTCAAGAAAACAGTATAAATCCGTAAGATAATAATAATTGAGTTGTGATGTTATTTTATTAATTTATTATATCACCCAATACTAGTAGAGATATAGTTCAAAATCAGAAGCTCACCAGAGTTTCTATTTTGAGCCCTAACCAGATGACCACCTGTCTTTAAACAATACTTTTGCTAAAAAATATGGTTTTGTATATATGCACAGTAGTAAGTTTTTAATTATAATGTGGATTCTTAGCAACATTTATCTCACATCACCCTGTGCTTGCTGTCAAGAAATTGTCCTCTTATTTCCTACCTTTCCATATTCTTTCCATATTTCTATGAATTGCATGTCTTTTGTGTTTTACATTGAAACTCTTAACCCTAAGTGTCCGATGCATTTGCAAAGGATTCTTCCTTCAATAGCTATTTTAGAGACAGGCGTTGGCCACAAAGTTTGCACTTGTACCTTCATTTTCTTTACAGATATTAGAAAAATAATCAATAATGTGTGTGATTTTGGAGAAAACTTAATGCTGAACAAAAAGACAACTCGAAAGACTTTTTTTTTTTTTTTTTTTTCACCTGCGAAAAGTTTTCCTAAAAGTTTCCGCCCTGGAAGATCCAAAATGCAGCTATGGATATCCACAGCTGACAGTTTCCCTGTCCAAACAAGGCAATGCAGAGATCAGGAAGTTCTGTGACTCTATTCCTTCCCTGCAGCTAAGCTGCCGCCCTGCTCCTTCTAATAGCAATCAATAGAAATTTGGACATTGCTAGCAGAGAGGCATAGAGCTGTCATCACAAAATTAAAACACAGAAAATAAATGTAAAACAATCTGAGAAAGTCTAGCCTTGAAAAATAACATTTTACCATTCAGTTAATTAATTCTGGGGAAAAGTTTTGATCAAATCTCATTATTAACCTTGCTGTCAGGTGGTGAATCTGACTGCTTTTCTGAAGCAGTTGATAAGCCATGTCTTATCTTAGATAATACATCTCCAAAGACTTCTATTTTTTAAAAAAAGGTTTACATAGGAAGGGGTAGAAGGTCTTTTGAAATTACTGTACAATGCATATATTTAAGTATATTTGTAAGATTTTGCAAGAAGTGAGTGTGCTCAGTAACGTCCCTCTCATGAAAGGTGTTTTGGTTTATCACTGAAGCAAACACTTGAATTTCCTTTTAGAAATACAAAAAACTGCTATAAAGCTTTTTCTAGAAAAAAATATTTAATGAATACCAAGCAAAGTAATTTCTTTTGTGTTCTTAACCCAAAACTTCTATTTTGAGGGGAAGTACTGGTTAGCAAATACTTATTACTTAAAGGAAGGATAATTACTTTTGCTGCTGTGAGACGGACTGGATACTTATATCTGGAAAATAGTTATTGCAAGTACTTTCTAAAATGCTTCATAATTATACAGCAGTACTGCACACTGCAGAGTTGTTTCCATGCTAAACATCAGTTTGGACATGCTTAAATTTTACAGGAGTGAAAACAAGTATGCATTTTTCTCTAGAGAACTGTGTCATGGGAACATTTTTTTTTTTTTTGACACAAATTCATACACTCTGGATGCCTTCTGGAAACCAACTCTGTGTCCTAGGTTTGAAATCTATTATGAATTAATTACAGCTTTGTGTTTACATGCAGAATAGCAGGCTATCTGGTACTTAAATTCTGGTTAAGTCTTCTGGGAATGTGAAACACTGACTTTGGCTGTTCCTTTACCAGGAGGCAGAAATGAAGCAAGACATGTGCACGTTAATCTGTCAGACTCTTGGATTGACTATTAAATGTACCTAATGCTTACTTGATTACTATTTTGTGTATTGTACAAAATCCAAAGTTATCAACTTTTTACAGCTAAAAAGGACTTTTTGGAAGACCTTCCTACCAATTTTATCGTAAAAATACTGACAAATAAAATAATGTGTGGATTAGTTGAATCTTTGTATTATTGCTAAGTAAGGACATTTTCTTTATGGTTCTATAGCCCCTTGTTGAGAACAGAAGTTTTACAAAGCGATTTCATATTGACAGTTAATTTTGCAGGAAGGAAACTCAGTCAACTCCCACCTTATCTAAGAAAATTTCAGCCCTGGATACAGATACCATATTAAAGTGTTACGATCCATCTCCTGTGACCCAGCTTCAGACGTCCCCTGAGATGCTGTGCAACTTAGATCATGCTAGAGGGGACCAGAAGCTTTAATTAACGTTTTATAATATTGGTCACGGTACCTGTCTTTTCAATTCTTCTCTGTACCCTCTTCATCCATGAAACCTCAAAAGTAAAATTTTTCAAATTTGCAGGTGAGTGTGGACACAGAATCAGTGCAGAAATGATGGCTGACCATAGTAACTAGGTGTGGACCATGCTTTTGGAGTGAACATAAGCTGAGGGCTTCAAGGACTCACAGCCTTTTAGCCCCTGGTCCCTACCATTACTACAACACCCCAATACCTTGAAGCAATAAGCTGGTGCAGAGTCCTCTGGCAGTGGCTTTTAAAAGGGAGTGCTGCTTAATGATAGAAACTTAGAGCACCATATACAAATTCCAGAATAAATATTTTTATGACCTAACTTAGTACAGAATCCAGATTTCTCATATTTTTAGGGAGTGCTGAATATGACCCTTTCTGTGGCATTTGCTGTGAAACACCAGTATGGTTAAAACACCACTACAAATCCCTGTTTTCCAACCCCATCATATTTGTTGCATTTGTTGTACCTACCTACCCCTCCAGTTAAGCTTAGGGAACTGTTTACAGAATAAACATAATTAAAAATGTCATAAATTGTATTCTAATAAAAAACTTATTTGTTGTTGTAAATAAAATACAGCATCTGAAGGGATATTTCTCTGAGTGACTCCTGAAAATCCATTATCTGTAACGTGTAGGAGAAATTCCTCATTCACGCTCATCATAGCATTAATGGCATGAGAAGAATCTATTCAGTTCAGTGACCTGTTATCCATGCCATTTGATTAGATGCAGCCAACACTTTTTTATTTGGATAAAACTCAGCTTAAAACATTTTTAAGATTTCTTCACCCTTTAAGGAAAATATGAAAAATATACCGTACCACAGTTGCTTATCATCCTACAATGGCATAGTATAAATCATTCAAACCAAATTGTAAAAAGAAATCTGCTCACTGTACACAAAGGGATTCAGTACTTAACAATTTGAACTGTGAAATAGTGGAACTTGCAAAGTACTTCACCACCCGAAATGGAAACATTAAGGGTCAAAGTCTTGAGACACAACAGTATCTGAAGATGTAAAAGGCATTTAATGAAATTTCAAAAGTCCCCACGTGTGCATTCAACCCATATTTCTGTCAGGATGAATGTTGTGCTGGACACATCTGTCTGTATCTTTACATTTTGGCCTCCCTATTTCTTTTCTTTAGACATAATATATCTTCACAGAAAGTGCCAGTAGAGAAAACAGGGCATCTTCTTATGAGGAAAAGCTGAAGGACTTGGGTCTTTTTAGTCTGGAGAAGACTGAGGGGGGAAACTGATCAATGCCTATAAATACTTAAAGGGTAGGTGTCAGAAGGATGGGGCCAGTATTTTAAGTGGTGCCCAGTGACAGAAGAAGTAATGGCCACTACTTTGAACATACAAGGTTCCATCTAAACATGAGGATGAACTTCTTTACTTTGAGGGTGATGGAGCACTGGAACAGGCTGCCCAGAGAGGTGGTGGAGTCTCTGTCTCTGGAGGTATTCAAAACCCACCTGGACACATTCCTGTGCAGCCTGCTCTACGTGGACCTGCTGTGGCAGGGAGGCTGGACTAGACAATCTCCAGAAGTCCCTTCCAACTCCATAGCATCCTGTGATTCTGCATGATTCTGTGATTCTTACACCACCTTACTCCACAGTCTTTCTTCATGAAGCCATCAGCCTGCCTGGATCTGAGCAGGCTCAGTCTCGGGCTGCTCTGAAGGAGCAGAGGTCCAGCTGTGCAAAGCACTCTAGGGTTGGCAGCGCTGCTTGCTCAGTTGCACACGACAGCAACTAGACCTCTGACAGCCAGCAGTTCTGCAGATTTTGTTGTCTGTGGCTGCAAGGAAAATATCACCCCAAACAGTGACTGGTTTGGCTGTGGTCATATTGGAAGGAGCCCATTTAGTCCTCTGCTCTGTCCCGCTGAGACTGGAAATGTGCACCTGAGGAAGGCACTGTCCCTATACCATGGATGGTGGCTTATTAGCACTCATTGTGTTGAGTATAGAACATGATTTTGTTGGCAGTGTACTATATTGAATATGGATGAACTGCAATGTTATCAATAAAGTTGCCTTCATTGCTGACTGCTTTCCATTGCATTAGATACAACCATTCACATTTAAAAGCTGTTTCTTCAGCTGTCATTGGGGGCCAGAAGTATGGAAGCACCTATGAGCCCACTAAAATCAAATGAGAATTATGCCCACAATTTTTTCACAGTTGTGCTTCTAATGGCTCACAAGAAGTCTACTTTATTTTATATTTAGTGCTTTATGGCAGTATGTAAGATAAGATTTGCACCACTCCAGTTAGACTTTCATTTTTTTTAAGGTGCAGTCCTCAAACCACAGAACCTATAGCTAAATTTGTCAGTGGCTGGGAGAGTACTCAAGGACAGACTCATAGGGAAGACAGAAAAATAGGTTGCAAGGGGATTTAAGGGAGAAGTATTTCAGGGATATGGAACCATTGACCCCTTTTAAAATTTCTTTTTAAAACATTAATGAAGAATACTATGTATGTAAGTGTTCTAAGGAAACAAGGCAGATGGAAATATTAAGAACACAGTAGCAGCTAACCTTCAAGTTTTGCATTAACATGTGCTACACTTCAACAAAGCCTGTGAAAGCTCATCAACTCCAGTCTCTTTCCTGTGACTGTTGCCAGGTCCATATAGCATAGAACAATTTAATACTCAGGCTAAGAGGCTCAAGTATTGGTTTTTGTACAGTGTTACTACTTTTCTGTCATGAAGACTACAGCTGTGACTGTTGTTGCTACTGGTGAAGAAGTACAAGCTTAGATTTTGCTGGGTGCTTTGAAGTACTTAGGCAGACAATGCAGACACTTAAACAAAAAAAATAAATCATCAGTTTATAAAAGGGCAGCCTTTTATAAACAAAGTAAAAAAGATTTGGTGGATACGGTAGAAGAATGGATTGATAGAGCAGAAAGTCAGAAATGACAACTATAAGATATCTTTGTTCAGTTAAAAAACAATTTCTGGTTAGAACATAGGCAGTACTGGAATGGAATTATTCTTACGTTTCCCCAAAGAGAAGAGCAAAAATTTTTAATGAAAAGTAAATTCAGGCAAGAAAACAGTAAAATTAATTGTCTTTAGTGACAGTTTTCAATGTTTTTTGTAACTGAATTTCAAAGTACCATTTAGAGATATTTCGTCACTATCATCTATGATTCTATGATCTTAATTTTATAGACATGGAAATTGAAACACATGATCAGAACAATTAGATTACAAAAAAATGTATCCAATAAATTGCTAACACTGATTGTGGAATCAGCAGGCAAATGGATAGAAAGATGAGACAGCACACATGTAAGCCATGCAAGCAGTCCACGTGGTTTCTAATCATCTATTATTATTACGTATATATAATGAACTTAGAGCAAAAAGTTAGCCATACAAATCTGTATCTGTTTCTCTTATTGCACATCATTATTTTCCTTTATTTGATAAACCAGATTTAAATTACCACTGCATTGTCAGATTATGTCTGGCCTATTTTTTCAAATGCATTGGCTAAATCTGTGTCAAGCGACAATTTTGTCTGCTTGGATTTAATGTAACTCTCAGACATATAGGCCATTTCACCAGTGCATTTGTAAGTATGTAACACCATTTCCAATCCACAAATAGCTGTCAAGTGCACAAAAGATATATTTTCAGTTCAGCAAACTTGCTACCACCACTTCTGCTTTTTGTTTATTATGCAAACCCAACAGCATCCAGTATTTTTGTACAGTTGATAATTGCTAATTACGGAAGGAAAAGTTATCTGATTGTCAACCATGGAATCAAATGAATTGAAAACATTCCATCAAGTATTTAACAAAAGTGTATGAAAAAGACCAACTAAAAATAACAATGAACATGTTCTTTGCATTGAAAGATCATTGGCAGAATTGCACAAAATTCAGATCCTCATTGCTTAATCATCTCACATTTCACTAGCCACAGCTGCCAATTGTCTTGTGCAATGTGAATTGCTTTTTATAACAAAAAAAGAAAAAAAAAAAAGAAAGAAAAAAATACGGAAAAAAGAAAGGAAAAAAGAAAAAAATGATTTTTAGGCTGGAAATCATTTTCACTAAGATGCAGTGTTGGAATGCAAATATTCATTTCTGGATTAATTCATGACAGAGGGCTTGGCCAACCTGAGCTAATCACACCCCTGGGGTCCTCTAATCCTCTAAAGCTGATTATCTCATGATTGTCACACCCACTGGGAGTTCCCTTTGTCATTAGCAAATTCAAACTGTAGTTTATAAAAAAACAAAAACTTGTTTTGATGCTAAGGTTGGGTAGTGAATAGCAGTTCTAGCTCTAATCCTTTGGCTGGCTGACAGGAGGAAATGCACTCTAGTATGTCTCGTTGCTCCCTCAGAATTATTAGGATTCGGAGAAACAAAAACTAGCAAGACAGGTGGCAAGATTATATACTGATAAGACAGCTTTGTCCCTCCAAACTTAAAGCAGATGCCAGTAATAAATACATGTAATTCTCTTTTTCTTTCTATTCTTTGTTTAGTGTATCTGTTTTGATGGCAAATTGGCATCAAGACCTGAAGAAATTTGTGCAACACAAATTGCAAATATGTTGTACAACACATGTTTTATGATGTCCTCTTTCAAAATCTGTCTCCTACCAAGATGGTAGGAGGTGCAGCTAAGTTCACAATCTGCATGGGAAACAACTGGTATTGAACAGGTGACATCATCTCCAGCAGGTACTTCTTAGTGCCGTTTACTAGA
This sequence comes from Thinocorus orbignyianus, assembly GCA_013400375.1. Taxonomy (NCBI): domain Eukaryota; kingdom Metazoa; phylum Chordata; class Aves; order Ciconiiformes; family Thinocoridae; genus Thinocorus; species Thinocorus orbignyianus. Next base: position 152,430 of record VXBW01000622.1, on the reverse strand, counting down.
TTTTATTAACAGAGAACTAAAGTTAATGTTCAAAGCCTACTGCTGGGGCTACTACATGTGCAAGCCCTGCAAAACATGGTTTGTGTGTTCAGCTATATTGCATAGAAATTCTCCATGTGGGATTGTTTTCATTTATTCAATATGAGTTTTGTGTGCTGTAGAACTTGTGTTGAACAAACACAGTAAAATTTGAATTTGAGTCAAGCTGGAAAATTGTGCGGGAAAGCTTGCACTGAGAGTAAGCTTTGAATTATTCATCACAGTTGTTGTTGAGTTTGCACTGTTTGTTACCAGCATTTCCAGGCTGCTGGAATTTGCTTGATATGTTAGCTGTATTTAAGATACCGTAGTGGCTTTCCACTTCCTAATACAAACATTGCCTGTTTGTAATCTGAACTGTTTACATTTCAAATAATGATTCTTTATTTGGTGTACTATTTTTTTTTCTCTGGTGTTTTTCTGTTTTAAATAAAAAAAGTAATTGTAGGTGAGCACACGTGTGTGTGCACATGTGGGTATGGGATGTGCAAAAATGGAAAATCTATTAATTTTTGCAGATGGTATATGAGAAAATTGCTGGCCCTTGTTTGATGTTCTTAGAAATACTAGCATGACATACTGTCTTGTCATTTATTTTGAATCCATCCATACATTTAAAGTTTCACCCAGCTGTACAGTGTCTAATCTATATTACAATGTGCAGCTTGTCTTTCTCAATGAAATTCAAACCAATCCTCTGAAGTTTGTATTACGAGATTTAACACTATACTGCATGAAAGTTTTTAAGATGCAATATAAGGCGTATTTTGTGAAAACATGCAATGTGATGTGGAACATACATAACCTGGCTCATAATGTTCCAGCAACACAAAGAAGTGTGAGAACTTCTGTATAAGTTTAATCACGTGTGGTCTGCAAGTCCTTTTGCATGCAACATGAAACTTATGCTACTAAGCTTTTGTTCTTTCTTGAACAGGCTGAGAAATTTTTATCAGGCAAGGTAAAATGTATCACACTTTGCCTATAGAAAACCTGTTCTCTTTCTGTTGTGAAGTTGGTATTGCATCTGTGCTGCTGTTCATGTGAATATTTGCACTTTGCTCATGTGTGCTGTAGGGACTGTATTAAATACTCTGAATAATACATGCATGCTGAGAAATCTGATGTACACAATGAGAAGTTTGTGCTGAGTTTACTGTAAGTGTATCACTTATCTCCCCCACAAGAGAGATTCGCAACACGTTTTCTACGAAATTTTCATTTGTAAACAGGAGATCAGATCTTACCAAAGCAAAGGAAGCTGGTTCTGTAACAAAATCATGTGCTCAGTACACAGCCACATAGATGCACACACAGACAGTGTCATCTAGAAATTACAGATTTTACCAAAATTCTAACAGTAGGAAGACTTTTCCTCATATCTTCATATGATTCTGCATGAAATTTGCTATGGTAGCTTCACATAAAAGACAGAAGTACACTTGTGTGAGAAACTTTCTATGGGCTTGACAATCTTAATGAAAGATTTATAATTCAAGCTCATTCTGCAAATTTGTATTATGTGCATGCATGATAAAAATTATAATCTCAAACCCAGTTCTGCCAATCTTCAACATTCATAAGTCTTAGTATATACAGTATTTTCATACATCCCTAGCTCCCTGTATCAAACACTCCTGGCTTTAAACTTTAATTTAAACAAATTACTCATGTTTAAATTACAAGAATTGAAAATGCAAGGCTTTATGCACATGGACCAAATAAAAATCAGCCACCACTACAGAAAGGTAATTTTTTAAAATTGCTTGACAAAGACAGTGAAATTTCTACACTGGAAATGATGGAGAAATCTGAAATACTAAAGCCATTAAGTTAAAAGTCATATATCTCGAGCAAGTTATTGGGCTATTCAAAATAATGACTTTAAGAGGCTGTTTTTCCCATTGGTAAGTTAAAAAGCTGGAAAATCTAAATTTCAAGGATCTTATAAGAAACCAGTGTCAGAGTGTAAGAAAAATCTGAATGAACAATAATGTACATTTTACTTTAAACAGCAATTTACTGGTAATATTTTTTAGAAGTTACATATCTGAAGCCAACTATTTTTTATCATATCAGTTAATACACTGTGAAATGCCCATGGAAAATGATAACACCTAAACTAGTGTCACAGGACAGCAAAAACAACTGAGCTAAAATAACGCAATTTACAGTTGTATTGGTGAACCCAAGCCTTACTGTGTGCCTGCCAGTATTTTAAGTCTTCGGCCTTCATTGCAGAAATCATTATTTTCCTGATTGCTTTAGACTCTAAATCAATGTTCATTAAAGCTTGTAAATCACTTAGGAACTTTCCATAAAGTTATGATGCATGCCTAGCTGGCTGGAGTATAGATGTGTAGAACGTGTGCATGTGCACAGATGCACATGTGCGAACATGTTTTCCTCAACGTGTCACCAACAAAATGAACCATCTTGTGAAATACGCCTGAGCTTCTTCCAATGTAACTACTGAGTAGAAAAGAGAAATGGGATTTTAAAAAACTCGCTCTCTTCCTTGAAAGCTATGCACACACCAATTATTCAGCATGGGGGAAGGAAAGAATTTTTATAAGATACGGAAAACTTGGGCAAAATACAGTTTTTGTACAGACCTCCTGGAAAAAATTGCATCATTGTAGCAATCAGTGGCACCTGTTTTGTATCTGAAACAACTGACCTGGAATCATCTCCAACTATTCATGGGTGAACGTGAAGAGATGCAGATGATTTTTAGCCATGACATCTCACATTTCCTCACAACATGCCTTGTGTAGGAAACAGTCTTGTGGGTAAACTGAAACATGTCAAAACTGTAGCAGAATGCATGAGTCAAATGGAAATCAGGTTGTAAAAATCTCTTCTAAGCCTGGGAATGTCCTGGTCACATTTACTTATATTTATTGAGGTAAAACAGAGGCCTTAGCAAAAATCAGACCGACTCTGTGTAAGAAACACCTTTTTTGCCATCAAAGTGGAGGGAGAGCTTGATAGCTTATATTGTATATTCTATAGACAGCTATGTGGACCCTATTGGCTTCTATAATATTTTGAAAATGCATTCACAATAATATTCTATTTCCACGCTAGTAATGTCAGTGGGAGTCCTGGTAGTGCGCTATTTAGGCACATTGAGAAAATAATAGGATTTACAATAGCCGGCAATTTGTTTTCTACTGCCACAATGTCTGCTTTTGTTACAGTCTTTGTAGCTGTTAGAAATTTCTTTCTGGCTATTCTGTTCATCTTTTCCACAGAAATATTTCTTCCGTGTGAATCACTTCAGTATGAATTGGAGTGGTTTTGCTGCTATAAGTTTTCATTATTAGACCTAATATAAATAGTGTAAATGTTTTTCCAGGAATAGTCATTCACATTTCTAATGTTTACTAGTTATGTTCGTGGGGCTGATGGATGGTCCTACCAGCAGTATTAGCATGCTTCTTCAGAAGGTAGGGAATATTGCCAAATACTGGTAGTAAGTTGTTGGAGTCTTTTTAATCTAAAAAAATTTGCTGTTTTAAAAATCAGAGTTTTTATTTATACTTATTTATTTATTACCTTTTTTAGGTAAGCCTATGGGCACTAGACTGTTCTGTGAAGTATGCTTATTCAGTCAGGGAAAGTGTTCGTGTCAGGAAATTTGAGCCTTATTAAAACTAACCAACAAAAGTTCTTACCAAGTACTGGCAGTCACAGGTCAGTTGGCAGCAGCATTTGCAGAATTTAATGAAAAAAAAAAATGTGGCCAATAATGAATACATTAAAGGTAATTAACAAAACCTGGTAAGTTAAAGAGCTAGCAAATGTTGTCACCCAGTAAAATTGTTCACTCAAATTCAGTATAACACCCCTAAGAAGGACAGCCTGGAGTCCTGGGTTTATCAGCTCAGTGTTTGTTGTGTAGTTGTATGACGAATGCTGCGAAGTGCACTTCCCAGCTGTTCTCAGGTTTGTGCATAACTATTCATAATTACTCTAAATGTTAAACTCACTTTAGATACTCCAAACTCCAGTGTAAATACCATCAGATCTGGGAAAATAATACGCTATGTGATACTGTAAGAATCCATAATAAAAAACCTGTTAAAAGGTTGCACAGGTGAAAAAGTCCATATTCAGTTATGAAAAGCGATATAGAAAAATATTTTAAAGCCATTATGAATTATATACTGTGCATTGAATTAATTTAATTGCACATGGAGTAGGAAAATGAAAATATAAGCGTCCAAGATAAAAATTATTTTCTTACTCTAGACTTCCGATACTTAGCCAGTAATGTCCAGTGCAGTGTAAATATGTCATTCATATATAACTATATGTTGATAAATTTTTATAATATGATAGGTAGAAATTGGTTATTACTTTTTAAAATTTGCCAAAAATAGCATTGCCTAATATTTGCTGTTTACCTGTGATCTAGTTCTTCCACCTGTTTGTCTGGATTGTCACCTGCTGCATTGCCCCAGACATGCAAATACATGAAAATAAGAAGCATGTGACCTATTAAGTTGCAACTTTGCTACTTTAACTTCTCCAGTAACCATCTAGAAGATACAGAACAGTGAAAGTCATCTTTTCTTCCTTAATCACTTCCAACAATTGGAGCAGGCCTAGTCTCCAGATTTGGGTGACCTTTGTCTTTTATATGTGTGCTAGACGGAGGGAAGGGAAAGAACAAATCTTAAGTGGACATCTATAGTTCTAAAGTTCTTTTTGAATGTCCATTTAAATCCCACAGCCAATTGAGTGTTGCTCTAGTCACCTACCACACAAGACAACAGCAATTAACTTTCTTTAGGTTAGACTGTGAGAACTGTGTTCCTACATAAGTGCCCAGCAGAAATTAATCTGATGCTTGGATCCACAGACCTTGTCTCAAACTCAGACCTACCGAACTCGATCTACTGACCAAAAGATGCTTGCAGGTAGTGATTGACTCCTAGAGGTGTGTTCTGCGGCCTCATCATTTGACTCACTAGACAATTTCTCCAGGGTAGGAATGGGTCCAAAAGAAGTCAAACAAGGAACAGCCTCATTAAACGAAGTTTAAAAGTCATTTAGCTGAGCTAGCATCACAGGACACAACATTTGGTCCCAAGGCTGGAGTCCAGGCAGTGGTCCCAAGGGCACAGCCTCAGCAGTACCCTCCGTAGACTAGGGTTAACATCTTCCTATTCTCAGATCAGAAGATACAAACACATTTAGTAAAAGATGATTATTAGAGGTTAATTTGCCATAATTTTTTTCTGCCAAATTACCAATTGATGTAGCTGGAAAGAAATATTTTATAGATCTAAAATCAAGCTCAGAAAGAAATTGGAGCTTCAATTGGAGCCTCTAACTATTAATGTATTAAATTATCCTGATATATCTTCAGCTGATTATATCAAGCACTCTTCCAGTATTTGAGAAAGTAGTAAATTAAATGATAAATGACTATTGATTATTTTTGACTTGTTATCATCCTCTAAATTTTGATATGGATGTTGCCTATTGATGCTGAGACACGGTGAACACAGGCAGTGGTTTCAAACAAGTACTTAACATCTGCATAATAGGGTTGAATTTTTTCTCAATGCTCTATTGCAAGGTAATGATGCAGTGTGGCTATTCTTTTTTGGCATATATATATATATATGCTTATGTACACGATAACAAGTTCTCTTCAGATGCAGAAAGGCTGCTAACTGAAATGTTTTTGTTCTTCTGTTAGGGATGTTCAATGGGAGGTACAAAGGAGGAGGAGGGGGAGGAGTACAAACTCGCAGCTTTTCATGTCTCACTGCCACACCATGCCCCTTTTGAGCACCAGACCCTATGCAGTTACTGCCAGAGGAACACTTTTAAATTTTGAAGATAATTAATACTTAAATTATTTTTTTTAAACAGGATTGTTTTTCACCTTCTTTTCCCTCCTCTTTGCCGTTTGACCCCCCTCAGAACAAGTGAGTGTAAGAGGCAGCAAGTATGGTCTTTCCCTTAAATGAGAAGCAGTTACTTCAAAGGGTATGTAGTTTCTGGGTTTGCCTGTTTCATACTTTGTCAAGTACTGGAATAGGCTACCCAGGGAGGTGGTTGAGGCACCATCCCTGGAGGTATTCAAGAGAGGAGTTGACATGGTGCTCGGGGATATGGATTAGTGTTGGATGTTTTTTGTGTGGTGTGTTGGGTTTGCTAGTGTTGTGTGGTGTGGTGGTTTGTGGGGCTTTTTTTGTTGTTGTTTTTTGGTGTGGGTTTTTTTTTTGTGTGTGTAGTTGTTTTTGGTTTTGTTTGTTTTGGTTTTTTTTTTTTTTTTGTTCCCCCCCCCTCATTGGTTGGACTAGATGATCTCAAAAGGTCCCTTCCAACCTAGGTGATTCTGGGATTCTGTGATTAAAAAAAACACCCAACAAACCCTCCCCAAAACAAACACCCGCATAGAATAAACATAGTTTTAGATCAATACACATGTCAAACACAGCATGTCTATGTACACAGTTACACAGGCACCACAAAACAATGGCAAGGACTGTGTCAGCCTTTAAAGATCTGGAAGTCAGAAATGCCACTGCCAACACTTCTTGTAAAGCATGAGTGCAAAAATGTCCTGAAAATGCTACTATTGGCATACAAGTCATGGTGGTGATGTTATTCTACACAAAGAAATACTGTTCTAATCAGCAATTTTCTAGTGCCAAGTACTTTCGTTTTTTAAAAAAACTTCATTTATCTGTGCAAAACTGCTACCAATAGTAGGTTTTCTTTAATGCAAAAAAAATTACTGGGATAGATAATAGCTTCTGCGATACCTAAAAAGTACTATTCATATTAGCACAGTAATTCTAAGAAATATATCACTTCTTATTAATTTGTGACATAATAAATTCAGTCATTTTACGGCATATAAGACTGTTTTATTGTCTGTTACAAAATTCCATTTCCTTCCAGATAGCTCCCTGCAGCTTTGTCTCCCAATTACAGAAATATACTTGAATGTGTTTTTAAGAGAGTCACAGGCCAAGCTACATAAAAAGACAGCTGCAGATCAGCTGAAAACTGACTTCCAAAAGTGGCCAGCTACCTGATTCAGTTTTCCTTGGCAAATTTGGCCTGGAAATGCAATCATTAATTCAGATCCCACAGGCTGGTGGAAAAATATCTTTATATCCTTCTTGTCCCAGGCTGTCCACATAATCACCTTTTAATAGAGAGGGAAAAGCAGATGCAGAGCATTACTCTCACTTGAGAGAGATCTGTGTGGGTCCAAGTGGCACCAGAACAGTTTTGTGGTGCAGTGGAGAGCAACTACAGTTTTCACACCAACAGCAAACAGATCCAGAGCCCTCCTACACAGCCCTTACACTATTCCACTGTCCCTGGCCCGACCGAAGCAGGCAGTTTTGGCTGCATAAGGCCCTTGCAAATAATCAGGTGGAAGACAAAGATCCGTGATGCCTGGAAATGAAAACGCAGAGGGTTCTGAAATAACAGTGAATGAGTTCATTACATTAAAGGATAGAAATTACATATAGTGTGAGTAAACTTGTAGGATGCAGCTGGATAGAACAGTCATTCAGTTAAAATGGAAACAGTTTATGAAGGTTGAGCTCTAAAATAAAATCTATTTTCCTGTCATTACAGGAAGTTGGAATATTAAATCTGACAAAACAGCTAAGCAACATCAACCGAAATTTGATTTCATGTATATCATGTCAAATTATGTGTTACAAATATGATTTACTATAAATTTAGTGTTCATGAATCATCTGTGAACAGATTTTCTTTATTTGTAGGCATACACTAAATTGCTTATACGTAAGCAAGCCACTATCTTCTGCATTGTTTGCGAATAGCTCATATTGACTATTCATAGCATGTAATTGATCGTTTAGTTCACAAGCCAAAATCAGCATTCTTGAAGGATGACTTAGCATGTCCAAATAGAAGGGAGATGAAATAAGAAGGAAAAATATATTTTCGATATTTAAGTTGGAGGAATACTTATATCATCTGAAATTTGTAAAATTTTGGTAAATATTCAGAAATTGTGCAAATATGAAGACTGCTCAAAAAAGCAAAAGTGAATGTACTTGTGTTCATTGATTAAGTCAATAAGTAAGGACTATATTTTAGCTCTAATTCTAAGAATTTCATAGAAAACTCATGTAGAAGTATTAAAATTTCCCCTAAAGAAGGAAAAAATAGTGTTGAATGTAATGAGTAGCCTCTGGATTAAAAAATAACTGAAATATTACTTAATTCCATGGAGAAAACAGCATAAAAAAGCTTCATAAAAAGAAAATACAAGAGGCAGCAGAATACAGTTCTGAAAAACTTAGGTAAATCAAGAGAAAATTAACTTCACTGCAAGCTAAAATAATTTAGGCTCCATAGCCTAAATGACATACTTCATAGACATGAAGATACCAACAGCATCTTTTATGAAAAAGGCCAGCCTACCACAGAGATACTACAGAGATTAGAGAAAGAGGTTGCAGAAAACAACTATCTAAGAAAACATGAAAGCAATTCTCTGAGCACAAGGACTTTATCTGAACCAGAATCTACTCATAATACAGGAATGTTTAATTTGGGGAAGGCATTTAAGTAAATCTAAAGCCTAAGTGTCAAAAATTACCAAAGAATACGTTTATTTTTTGCCAGACAGAAATCCTGCCTTCTTCTCCCCAGCAGTCCTCAGTCACAAAGACATATCACCTTATTGATTCTAACCATCCATCAATCTTAATCATCACCTATAATGATTATATAGAATATTAACTTGAAAGCCATGAAAGCAAAAACAATTCTACATACTGCTTATTTTGTAATATATTATCGTCACCTTCAGAAATCATGTGAAAGTGTTCCGGCCAGAAGCGGAAAAAATAAATGAAAAACTGCTAAACAAACACATTGAGAAAAGTAGTGGAGTGATTTTACTATAAAATTAAAAGAATGGCAACATTTAAGAAGTCTGATCAGTCAGAAGGACCTCCCTGAAAAAATGTCCTGTTCTACAGAGGAGATTTAAATATCTTCTGGTTAATGTGTTAAAACCTTGTGGGACAAAATTAAAGACATTTATCTTATTCAGTATTTGTTAACGTTTTTAATAACAAGTAGACTCAATGAGCCTGCCATCAATACTACATTCTGACTGACTGTTTTCGGTATAGAAAGAGAAAAATGTATTTCCCTTTACCAAAGAGCTTTATGAATTTGGGTAAATCAGAGAATCATAACATCAACACTTCTTGTCATTTTCCCCTACTTTTTCTTGTTTGTTTTATTCTCTTGCAGGTGAAACACTGAGTATGAAACAGTGGAAATAATGAAAATCTTGAAAAAGTATCCTGACTCACAAAATACTATATTCTAGTGTCCACAACAGCAAAAATCAAGATTGCAATACTTCCTATGAATAAAAACCTTGTGGATGATGGAGTTAACTCTTTCTTAGGGCTCAGGGCAAACTGGTTTTCAGTCACAGTGGCCTTTTTCCTTCCTAAAGGACATGACCTCAAAGCAATGGTAGACATTCAAAAGGTTTTTGTGAAGAGCATGAAAAATGTATTAACTTCTCATGCAGTGTGACATCTTACCTGCTGTTATTCATTATTACATTCAGTAACAGGAACAGGAAACGTTACAGAAAAAGAACCACCAACAAACAGATCCTTCAGCCAAAGTTAATGGAATACTGTTGTGTTTGGTTCAGCTCAGTTCCAGGGGTTTATGTAGCCACTAACACACTGGGAGGGATAAGAATCAAAAGAAGGAAAAAACAGTATGTGGCATAGAGGTAACAGATCATTTTGCAGTTGACATTCTAACAGGGGGATGACATAGCCAGGCACCATTTAAAGGAACAAAACTATTTAGGGAACACTGTTCACAGAAGAGGATGTACAGAGCTGGGAATGAGGCTGGTACATGTAAATAGGAACTGAAGACAGAACCAGCCTTTTCTGTTATCTACAAAACTTAGATAACCATTTTGCTTAGATAAAGCAAAAGACTTAAATAAAAACCGGATGCTCCACTCCGGCTTAAAGCAGCCCAAAACCAAGGGCCTGGTGTCTTCAGATTCTTAAGCTTGTTACCAGTACTGACACTAAAAAATTACTGCACAAATTTGCACAGATTTTTTTAAGCAGTTCTCTATTAATAAGGCACTATTATAACATTGCTATAGCAACTCTAGAGTTATGGTTGAAAAGACGTTTTCTAAGCCTTTCTACCTAGGTGCTTCTAACTTTTAAAGCTTTTGAAAATGCTTTAAAATGCTCAGTGGTCCAGCTTAAATATTTCAAGTCTGTTGTTAACTTAAATGCAAACACTTCATAAAAATTTTTTGGAAGGGAAATTTCATGCTCAGTGAATCAGTGCATATAAATACACTTCTTGCATTAAGAAGATGAGGCAGTATTCAATAAAAAGGAAATGAAAGGCAAGACATTGATATGTGGAGTATGGCTGTAAGTTTATACAACCCTAAGTCAGTAAATTAAAAATTATGATATCCTCAACACCTGTAATGCTGTCCTGAGCAGACAGATTAACACACTAAGCAGTGCACACATTAAAAGATTAAAGTAAGCAGCAGACACAACAACACAAAGTACTATGTAAGCACAAGCTAAGGTTATTTTGGGAAACAATTTCTCCACTTCTGTGTACAAAACCTTATGCTAACATAGGACCAGATTTATTCTTCAGTAGAAATGCAGTAGAGATGAGAAGAAAGCCCATAAGCCTACGGGAAGTTTTCCCTTCAACAGCCCATTTCCCCATAAAAGTAACAACAGTTTGCACCTACAGATCTTTATGCCAGGCTGCTCTTCTTGGACAATAAGTGAACCAGGTCTGCTCTGGCTCTCTGCCCTTTAAGACGTAGACTGCTCTTGGGGGAAGCTAGAGTTGTTCCTCCATGAAAAGACCCTCTAGACAAGGTGCAGTACTCTAGAAAGCCCACTATTTTTCTCTGTAAGTGTCACCTGAAGATTGTGAAACAAACCAGATGTTCTCACAGCTGATAAGTTTTCATTTCTAATTAAAAGAGAAAATCAAATTTTCTCATGGAAGTCAAATACTTCGATTATTTAATTTTTGAGCCAGTGTTGACTTCATGCTGTTCTGGTCATGATGAGACAATCATGACTGGAATCATAGGAATATACCTTCCTACTCCAGAACTGGATTGAGTTAATTCTGAAGGATATTTTCCTCTAACACCTTCTCAGAAATCCTCAGTGATTCCATAATCTCACAAAACAATCTGCCCTATTGTTGTACCACACTTAGAGCAAGGAAGTTTTTCTTGATGTCTAATATAAAGCTCTCTTCCTGCAATTATGTTGAATTTATCTCTTGAAGATAAAGTACTGTGTTCAGCAAGAGATGATGTGTGAATGATGGTGTGGTGACTTGTGAAGCTATATCCTCACTCCTCAATGTGCTATTCTTACAGGACAGGCGATTTATGTTTTCACTAGACATTATTTAATTGAAAAAGACACATTCACCCAGGGGAAATAAAAAAGTCTAATTTGCTACTCCTCAATTTTTTTTTTTCAGTTTTACACAAGGCACAATATTGTACATAATATAAATATACAAGCTCATGAAGGGTTTTTTCATGGAATGTTTTCTGCTTGTATATAATATAAATTAGATCTTGATGGAAAATTTGCAATGGTTTTTATTTTTGCATTTAAAGACTTTTTTTCCATATGTACCGAACAGTCTACAGAAAATGTCCCTTATAAGTATCAGATATACATTAATAGACATTAAAGACCAGAATATTGTCAAATGTCTCTGAAAAATTCACATGGTGCAAGTCCCTTGGTTCCTGCAGGACACACATAGCAAAGACACTGCCTTTATAGCACTTGTTGACAGAAAATGATGATTTCCTATTTTAGGTAAGTTAGAGATTTTACATTTCCTAAGGCTAAAGGTTCCTAAGCACAGCTGTTTCTGGCATTATCAGAGAAGAAATACATGTGGAGAAGATACCAACTGAAAGATTAAGTTTCTTTACTGCTAAGTGAGTAGTTTATCAAAATATCTGACTTTCACCCCACCCCCCCCACCCCCAGGAAGAGATGACCACATTTAAGTGGTCAAAGGCTTTTACAAGCTCTTATTTGCTGCATTTTATACCTTCAGATACTGATTAAACATGACAAACAACTGACAAGAAATGTAGAGAAGAATATACAGGTGAACACTGCTCAGCTGTGGACCAGAAAAGATTTTAAACTTAGAGGGCAGAATGGGACTCAGACTAAAGTACGTTTTTATAGCAGGAACAGGGAGTTCAATTTGCACATCAGTCCTGAAAGAAAAAAAGTAATGTAAGCTTGGCTGGGATACAGAGGATGTGATCAAAGACATCTATGTAGGATGAACACAGGGTGTAGTGATCAAAATATCATTTTTAATAAGGGTATTGAAGTTGCTGTTTTTGAAGGTCTGAATTAATTCATTGTCTCAACAGTCCAAAGGGATGATAACAGTATGCAACATTGTTAATACAGTTAAGAGAAATAAACAAGCTGGAAGATCCCAGAAAGAGCTACATTTCTGCATGGAGGCAGTTTGGCAACTTAGTGACACCAAAAGCAGGAGAGAGGGCTGATACACACTGCCGCAGAGAACCCTTGGCAGTACAACTGCTCCTGGCAGGGAACTCGTATCCAGATCCAGACCTGCTGCAGTCTAATTGCAAACCACTTAAACTGTGTAAACTGTGTCTGAATTGAATCGTTTGGATTTTATACTGATTTCAAATGAGCCTTCTCATTTTTCCCACAACAACAACAGTTGCTTTAAGTTCTATCAACAGGGTAGAAAGATGACGGGTAGCAGCAGCCACTTTAGGATTCTTAACAGTTCTGCTGTATTGCTCATGGAGGTGCTGAATTGGTGACAACATCGTCATTACTTTTGCTTCCTGGATAAAATGAAAAGTGCTAGGGATTCAGCTCTCACTGCAGTCTACCAGAGCTCCATAAAACAGTAATATGCTCTGGGTGAATTTTCCACATGGAACATTTCACACAGGTCTTTTCCATGGGAAAGGAATCCTCAAAGGAAAAGCAATCTGTTGACCAAAGATGGGGCTGACAATGTGGCAGGTGTGTATAAACAAGCTGTTTATATTTGTATACATCTATATTAACCACTGGAATCAGAATACATTGTATTTCCCCCCTTGTAGGATTTAGTCAGGCCCTTTCTCTGTAAACCTGACCATGAAATTATATGGTGTCCAAGACGTTCTGCAAAGTCAGAGAATATTTAGCAATTAAATCTGATAACTGGTCACTTATTGTGAAGAAGGTTATATAAAAATATGTTTGCTGTCAAAAGTGCTCATTTATTACTTAACATGACACCTAGGGGACATAAGTATGCTGAAGCCTGAAAACAGTTCTTCCTTTTCTTCACACCTTCAAGCAAGATACATGATGTTGCTACCAAAAACCTATTCATACTTGAAACCAAGTCAGGGCTGAAAATATTTAAAATATTTAAAATATTCTAGGTGGGGAAAAAGATAATAAGTAAATAAGGAAAGCCATTTATTTACAAAACCCCTGTGGCTACTGTATTATTTATCCTAATGCAAAATATTACCAAATAAGAATTGTGACATTCCTTACAGGTGTAAATGATTAATTACACACAGGACACAGTGTAGAGCAGAATGAGCAGGATGCAAAAATGTTCCCATTTTGACTCAGATTCATTTTTAACTGTCACTAAATACATCTAGGTAAAATTTCCAATTATTTTTCATACCTTTGGTTTTGGTTTCTTTTGTGTGTACGTTTGTAAAAATATCTCTCTGTACTCACTAATCTTATATAATTCAGAATAAAATAGGGTGAGTTACACAGATGAACCAAGATTCCTATAAGAATAACTGCATAAAATTATATTTAAATTTTTTAAAAAAAATTTTTTTTCTTTTTACACATTTTCTGATATTGCCTGATTATGTATTTCTGTCCAGGAGTGATTCCCTGCCATTTTTGTAGGACCTGGGCTCACTCACCACGGATGAGATCATTCTACTGTAGGCCACAGTCACTTTTCATTGTAATACACTGCACAGCTACTTTATCATAATTCATCTCTTTTCAAATTATTTAGCCATTTTCTGGTTTGATTTTAACTGGGACACTATTACATATCTTTGCTCATTATTTGTTACAACACCTGTATTAAGAATTCCACAGTACCAAGCTAAGATTGAAATATTCCAAGCACGTGTTAAGAAAATCCCAACTTATTACTGTAAAAAGGCAGTGCCACTGAAAGCATGAGTTTTCTTTAATCTTCCTAAAACATACTTAACATATACAAATGTTTAATAACTATGCAAACCATTTTTCTAACTATAACCATTGCTTATTATTCCAATACAATATAGTGGTAAAAAACACAGAGATGATCCCAATTCCAAATATTTATGATCTAGACAATATACAGACAATAGATTAAGAAACAAGAGTCAGAAAACAGTAGTTCTGTGAATATCAGAATCCATGAGGTCTTTTCAATGTACATTTTGTTTGATTGGGTTTGTTACTGAATAACATTAACAATATACCATATGTTCACTTGTTACTGGACAGCAAATAATACACACAGGAGAGAAATTGAAGGCTGCAACTGTGGGAAAAGCAAAAATCAGAGTTTGCATCTGGAGAATCCAGAGGAGAGAAACCCAGACTGAAGCTCTAATACTATAAATTCTAATAATGTAATATCTAATACAACATGAGTCCCACAGTCCTCTGCATGAATTTTCTACTGTCTAGTAAGAATGAGCTCAAACTGCATTCTTTCTTTTCAAAGCAACATGAAATAAATTCATTTTCTTCTGTGTGGCCATCTTTTTTGATAAAAGTTTAAATACATTTTAAATCCCTCTCCTCCTATGTTTTGCCAAAGGCGTAACACTTTATTTACAGTAAAGGGTAAATATATGCATTTATACAGTATAACCATAGAAATTTTGTTTCTTTGAGAAACCAGGCCTCAAAGAGGGTGAAGGAAGCACTAACAAGGAGCAGTGGTTCTATTATGGTAAGGCGAGAAGGCTGAACAAGCAGGCATTCAAACGGGAAGAGCTGATCTACAATGAAAGGTCAAGTGAGACAGTGAGGTGGGTGGCCAATCTGCTAAATCAGAACTTAAGGGGATGAAAACAGACAAACACAATGAGAGAGGAAGATGAGACAGAAAATCAGAGAAGAGATGGATGAATAAATGGAGAAGAACATGAGAAGCGATGAGAATATGCAGAGTAAAAACTGGCTTGTTGGGGAGAAATGATTGACACTGCTTAACAACTAGTCCCTCAGGAGGACATAGTCTCAAATTATTTGCAGGCACAAATACATTCATCCTCATGCAAATTATGCAGGGAAAGAGAGGAGGACATCTCAAAGGAGATGTTATCCACTCAGTCCTTCCACTTCTCTGAGGAAACAGCATCTGCTCAGCCCTTCCAAGGCAAGGAAGTGAAAACTGGCTTTATGTAACACCTGCAGATGTAGACTGCCAAGAAGTCAAAATAGTTCATTGCTTCGTCAAGAGTCTAAAAAATTCACAGCTTCTGTGATCAACTGGAAGCTTGATGGGGGCTGCAACAAGCAATCTGAAGAACTTCACTGTGGAGAATATCAGTTGTGCGAGCAGAGGGGAATGATGCAAATAATGGTACCTGCAAAAGGAAAACCATATATTTCAGGTGACGTAAGAAATGGTAGTGATTAGAGGCTCTGGATGTCATTGATACTCTCCAAGATGGAGGAGAGGGAACAAAAAGAACGTTGCATACTGCAACTGCAAGAACGAGAAGCTGTTCTGCACAGATATTTGAATGATGTTTGAAAATATACTTCAGTAAAAGAAGGCTCATGCTCCAGGATCGCCTTGGGAAAGAGGTCACAATGAGAGAAGTTACAGAGCTGTGTGACGACTAATGAGCAACTAATTATGAATAACTGTATGTAGCTGACACTATAACTGGTTTGGAAATGTTATAAAAATTGGAATAATTTTAAAGATTAAAGTTAAACTGATCTGAGGATGAAAAGGTCTTTGGTTTTATTTAGCAATTTATTGTGGGTTTAATGTTAATTTAAAATGTAGAAATGCAACTGAATTATTTTAATCCTTTCCTGACATTGGCTTAATGAGGTCCAGATCACCTCATCAGCTCTGGCACTCTCCTTGCTAAGAAGAGCATTGTGATGGGTAGTGCTGAAGATGATGTAAAAGCCAATCCTTTCCATAACTGCCCATGTTCACCATGCTCTTCAGAAACATGACACTGGTGGAAATCACATACTGCATAACTATGGAAAGGCAGAACATCAGGAGAGGAACACAAGAGCTACGGTTTTGTTTGCATCACCTACCCCAGCAGAGGCGAGGCCTTTACACTTCTCTATTACACCTTCTCCAGAAAAAGAAATGCCATAGTTTGACTTTCCCTGTGACAGCAACTGTTTGACAGTTCTCTTTTTTGGTGGTAAAAGTACATGGCATGGAGGGAAGAGGCAAGATTGGTATTGTATTTTCAGCTCTTGTAAAGAAATTATCTCTTTTCTTTAAAAGAAATGTCAATTTTGTTTCCAGAGAATGGTCCCATGAAGAGCCCAACCAGTCTCTAAGACTTGGCTGGTTTTGAAGGGAACGGGGAGTGGGGGACAAGCACCACAGCAGGCAGCAGAGCGCATTAGCAGCACTCCTCTGCTTTAAAATTAGATGAGTTTCACAACACCATTTCCTTCCTCCCATTTTTAGTCGATTATTTTCCAAGAAACTCTGAACTGACAGTATCTGGTTTTTAAATTAAATTGGCTAGAATATTGGTAGATGGAGAAGACAGCCCAGAAGACACAGGTTATTCTGTATTTCCAACTGGTGGTCTCAACAGGCCGTAACAATAAACACTGATTAATGCTTCTGAAGACCCTGGAATATAAGTAAGAACAATTCCCATTTTACAGATGAGGAAACCCAGACACCGAACAGTTCTGTGACTGCTGGGTCAGAGCGTAGCAATGCTATCTATCTTATCTGTCAATCTCTGCTGCCCTTTCCCACAGTATATGACCTTCTCTCAAGAATTAATAACCAATATTACAACAGGCCACATGTCTAAATTTGTTCTTTCCTTTCCCCAGACAGGGTTTATCTAACTTATTTCCTCTTCTCGCTCTCCATTCTGACCTTTTCTGCTTTCCTCTTTTCTTCACTGCTGCTTTAAGCTGTGTACATTGCAGGGACAGCAGGTCTAAAATAACATTATACTTTACCCCAAAGGCTGTGAAAGTTGTGACCATTCTTACCTGTTTCAGCAAGGGGTTCAAAAGTCTTCTAAGTCTTCTGCTGTCATGAGACTTACCCTTGAGGTTAGGAGAAATGCTGTTCCTAAAGCAAAGTAGATGGCAGGAAAGAGTATTGTCTGAAAATAAGCTGCTCTAGGTACTGACTTGGAAAACAAAGCTTTCAAAGTTAATAATACTGTGAAACTGACCCAAATTCTGTGGAGGGCCAGCCTACAGAGGGAAGCAAACCTCTTAGATTCCAGGTAGCAGGGTAACTATTAGTGAATAAGCACAGCTGAAGACAGAATAGAAATCTCTCCTTTCTAGTGGATGGTGAAAAAGACTATTTGTTAGTTAGTTGGAAGTTGTGCTGTATGTGGAAATGTCAGGAAAAGTGGTCTAGCTTGAGTACAGTGCTGAACAAAATAAAGTTTGCTTCTTCAGGTATGATCTTGACAATCTCACAGCTCCTTTGCCAGGTGCGGAAGCATCCTGCAGCAAAGATGGACAGGCGTCACCCAAAATCACTAAGTAGGCACACTGTATATTTCTAGGGAGTGCCTTTTCCCAGAAACATTGCAAGGCCTTTGCAGGACATTAAGTACTGTGTCTGCTACATGATTATTAGCTGCCAAAAGAAGGTTGACCGGTTCTTGTCTCCTTACAGTACAGTCCTTCCACAGCTCACTGCGTTCAGCCCAGTCTGAGAAATTAATCCACCGCCTCAAGATACAACACAGAACCAAATTTCAGACTGTGGAAACCTCAGTGACAGAATTTATCTGCAAGTATTACATGACCTGCAAACTACATCACAAACTGAATTTGCTTTATTACTGTTATATCTGACAATGCTGTTAAGAAAACAGAGGAAGACACGAGAAGAAAAGTGAAATATTTTTACAAGTAGTGCTCACTTGCAGGAGGCTCCACATTCTCATGAAAAAATGGATGACTTTTTCTTTAGTGGATGCTTTAAAGCATCTGAGCTGAAAGATTTTCAATTTGAGAGCAGACACACCAGGGCAGGTGAGCCACTTTTCAGACCACACCTACGTTTATAACTGAGTTTGTGATTTGACCAATATGTGTGAAGCTGGTTACCTGAATGACAGTCATGATACTGATTGGAGAAATTATTTTGGAATGTCTGAGTACAGTCTGTGTGAATACCAAAGTACCTTAGGAAATGAGCTTCATCAGCATGTAAAACTTACAAGCACCAAACTTGGGAACCCTCTCTTGTGGAGAGATCTGAGGGCTGGCTTGAAAGCAGATGTATTCAAATGATACTACTAGCATTTTTACCTATTTTATCATTTGTGGCTGAATAGTATACCATACCTTCTCCCCTTGCTGCTTTGAACAGCCCAGTAGACTGATCGGCTATAGCTGGCACCATCTGATCTGGTTTTGTTAATGAAGGTCAGAGTGGAGCTATAGATCAGCTCCGAGGTCAAAATTCAACAGTTCTGGATCTTGCACCCAAAAGCACAGCTTTTCTGTTAATAAAGTACAAAAAGAAACAGACATAATCAATTCACCTATAATTATTCAAGAGAACGGTGCATTTATTCACCTCTGTAAGGGTTTTTTTTTTTCATCAATGTGTAGTAAAGGACAATGCTAATGTAGATCTAGATATCTGAATTCTGTAGAGTGGCAGACAGGTGCCTTCTATCATTCATTTCTCATTTTCCTTTTTTTTTTTTTTTGCTTCTGGGAACAGAACCACAGCTTATCACATGTTAGCCCTGAGCCTCAGCACAAAAGCTCTTTGTATTCTGTTGGACATCACTTGCATGAACTAGGCTTTGAGATAGTTCAGAATGACCCCTCAATAGCATATTAACTTCTAAGCAACAATGCAAAGAAGTTGATTTCCACCTTTAAACCTTTTTTTCATACACACAATTGCTTGTTAAGTATGATTCTGTGAAAGATAAATTTGGGAACACAAAGACTGCCTTTGCTGCTTCCTTGGTTCAAGAAACAAACAAAAATAATGTACCATTAAAAATGAGTTTTGTTTGCTTCAGGATTTTGCACATTCTGAATGACTTACTCATGTCACCAAAGTTTAATTTGCTAAAATAAATCTGAACGTCACTGCATTTCTCCATTGAAAGAGGTATCAAACAAGTGTTTCAGCCAGAATTATATTAGCACCATACTATTTAAAAGTTAAGTTTGAGAAAAATCGGAAAAATGTTCTCTGGAGACTTAAAATACACATTGCAAAATGTCCAATATTAAATGGATATGCTTTAACGGAACCATTTTGGTTCTACATCTCCTTTACCCTTAGTTTGATGCTGCGGCAAGAAACTACCACACCAATATGTCAGATACCAATTCCTGCTATTAGAAGATATCATATGTAAAATATTGATGGGAATTACTAGTTGTTTGTTGTGTTGGTTTTTGGGTTTTTTTAAACAATCTGGCCATCTGTTTATGTGCTGGTATTTAAACACTTAAAATACCTATGTCCTAGTTCAACACTGTTAGAAGAATTTAATTTCATTGACCAAGATGCTCCCTATTTTAAAATTTCTGCTAGTAGGATTAATACAGTCTAATAGCAAGAACATTATTATTTAAAATCATGATCAGTCTGACAGCAAAGGCCAAAAATTTATTCTCACACACAGCTAAAACAGGGACAAAAATAAGCAGACCTCAGGAATTATGATCTCCATTTAGCAAATTAATTAAAACAACCTAAGGTAACTTAGGAATAAGAATACCCCTGAGAGATTTTTTTCATGGCTTTCAAGATCATGGATACAGTACAAAGTAAAGCAATCTTTTGATGTTAGATGAGTGGAATCAGCTTCATTGGCATATTTTTTCTGCTGTTTTGAAGTTAGCACCATGTTCTTATTTGTTCTGGCATAGTACAGTCTCCTCTATTTTTATTTAACCAAAAAGCATTCTTGAAAACATAGTATGTTAATATTCACATTAAATATTAGTGAGTAAAGCAGTAGTAAAATATAACTGTAAAACATTCAAGTATGAATAGGCAATGCTATAGTCAGATTGATCCAAGGAGAGCTGGTATGAATTAAGATTGTGTTTCTTAGTCTTCCTCATCGGTTTTGCACAAAACACAGGAGCACCAGCTTAACCCCAAAACACTTTAAACTTAGCTTTAACTCACACTTTCATTGTGCTAATTATATTTCAAACTTCCACCTCAAGCTTCTGCCCGTCCACACTGTGTCAGCCTCATGAATAGCATATGCAGTGATATACAAGTGCAGTCATACAACTCTCCTACCTGAAAAGATAGAGTAGATTAATTTACATATTTATTAAACATTGTAAGTAGAAGCACGCACCGCAGTGCCACGCTGCATTGTGAAGGAAGGTTCCCGTAGCAGCTGGGATTAGTGCAATGGAAAACACACAACAGTCAGTCTGTTGACATACATGTGAATAAAGGTAGGGAAACGACACAATGGGTATTGAAGACAAAAGCAACTTGAGGGATAACTGCACCCGG
The DNA here is from genome assembly GCA_013400375.1 of Thinocorus orbignyianus. Lineage (NCBI taxonomy): Eukaryota > Metazoa > Chordata > Aves > Ciconiiformes > Thinocoridae > Thinocorus > Thinocorus orbignyianus. The sequence goes on along the minus strand of VXBW01000622.1, from coordinate 131,535 downwards.
CAGTGCCACTGTGCTCTGCAGGGGCACAGAGAACATCCTTGATTGTTCATTCTCCACTGGGAGTGCAGTAGAGACAGCACACATGGCTGGCCAGGAAGGACACTCATCCATCAGCTGCTACCCAGCCAGCCTAGCAGTAATGAGGGACTCCAGAGGGAGCCTGACTCAGTTCTCACTTGGAAAGAAGACGTCGCTCAAAAGTGTAAAATGGAAATGCTCATTACGAAAAGAATCAAAAGCTGAAAGAATAGTTTATTGTTGAAACCATGGGACAAGACTAAAATCAGTCTGCTCTCATACCTGTTAATCATAACTTCTTTCCTGTGCAAAGATTTTTGGCTGAGGATACTAAAAGGGTACTTGAAGACAGTCACATCTTGACATCACACAGATGGGGGTGATAAAAATGACTGTAACACTAAAAGCAGCTCATTTCTAAGTCTGCACCACTTCATCACGCAAATACTTCAGAGAAACCTTCCAGCATGCTCAATGACAAACATAAACGCTCCACCTACCCTGCAGGATTTAGTCATTTGTGCCCTTGAGTTTTAACAGTCTATCTCCACAGCCTGACCTTCCATCTCAGATGGCTTTAGCTACAATTATTTAAGCCAGGCTCTCTGCTTGGATGCGACTACTCCAGCAGGGGAGGTAACAGCAAATATGTGGAAGCTCCTCAGCCAGGGATGTCCTACTCTCTCAGTCCTTGCCACCACCATGGAGATCCATTCCTCACACACATTTGCTCCTGTTGCAACTGCTATGGGAACAATTCCCAGTGACCCGGGCATAAGAGAGTTGCAACACGTACTCCTATTGTAGAGACTGCCCAGCAAGCTCAGAAGTCCAGAAGATCAGCCCTGCCCAATTAGTTGCAGTGGTGATTTATCATCATCAGGCCCTGACCTGTCTTTCCTGTCCCTTTGTGAGAGGTTATGGCTCCTACAGCAGGAAGGGACTGGAGCACTGCAGACAGTAATGCTCCTAGTGAAAAAGCAAGATGCTGCAGTTACTCCACAGGAGCCTTTGATAATCCTAATCTTTATATGCTAAAAAAGGTATCGCTTCTTTATTGCAGAACAGGCAATCAGCCAAGCTGGCCTTTTATCCAGTGCAGACATGATAATGGGAAATATGTATGGGCCTTACCCTATAATTAGGGTGCATTCAGAAGTGTCACAGGCTTTCCAGGCAGGCAAATGTAAAGCACGGTGACTCACTACTAAAAGAGTGTGATGGCTCTCAGGGATTTGTAAGATTTTCATTAAATGTTGACTGGTTCCTTCCTCTTCGATGGGATGTTAGAAACCAGAATTTGAAGAGCCTGCTGGGGGCCGATTGTCAAACTGCTGACAACCCAGATAAAGCTGTTCGTGCCAATTGCTGCCAGTCCTAAGGGTGATGAAGGAAATTTTTTACTCACCTAACGCCATGGAAAGAGGTTAGCAAGACTGAAGCAGTAAAGAGCTGTCCAGGATCTTTTTTTTTCAATAACGCCCTCAGGATGGACCCGTTTAGTCATGTAATATTTTTTTTTTTAATTTTTTTTTAAACATCAATCAGTTTATGAATAATGCCTGCCCTATGTGTATGCTTTTTTCTGACCTCAGCTCAGTCAAGTGAGTTTGCCTTTATAATTATCTCGCCTTCTGCTGGCTGGCATGAAAGAGGATATTAGCTCTATTACTACCAACCTATTAACTTTCTGCTTTCACTCCAACAGCACAGACTGGTCTTTTGGAGCCAAAGGTTTTATGGAGCCAAAGGTTTCCAATCTAAGCAGTCTGTAGACAGCACTAATACATATGCTTGTGTATATACTTATAGATAATTTAATCTGAGATGGTTTAGGGGTGGAATATTTCTATTTGCAATAGGGAAAGGAGAAGTTTACTAGGCCTTGAACATTATTCACTACAACAGCTACTGCTTTCATTGCAGAACATCACACACAGAGAATGACAGCATTCTTTTACTATGCCCCATATGCAGAAAAGAGGCAGATTCCCACACTGAAAGTTTTCTGAGGATGCTGGTCTACCACGATTGTATCTGTAGAGCCAAGTTCTCCCTAACTTATGATTTACACACTATATTGTCAAATATACACCACAATATTGGTTTATGGAGTTTATGAAGTTGCTTATAGACCTAATGTTCTCACACTTTGCTGCAGGTAATAGTCTATCATTGTTTGCATTTTACTCTAGTCAAGCATTCATGATATGGTACTAAAAATTAAGTCTGTGTTAACACAAGCTAAAACTACCCATACACATACATTAAGGATATTTTTTCAATTAAAATTTCAAGGGAAAAAAAATTCTCTTTGTGAGGTTGTTTGATGAATACTCACTGAAATAAGGCCTATTTACAGAGGGAAATACCCTTATGGAGTACAATTTCCTATTGTCCAGTAGGCAAACACATCCCACCTGAATTTTCTCTTTTTAATTTTTCTTACAACTTTCCAAGTAAAATGAAAATTACAGAGGTTAAAAGCTGGCTACGAGATCCTGCTTTCAACAAAAAAAGTTCAGATTTTTTTAAAGCAATGATAATCATGTGACATTCAGAGACACTGCATTCATATAAACGATTACAGGAATTCCACAGGGGCCATTATGTTTTTTTCTTATATCAATAATCCACACACAAGGAAAGAATTTACACAACAGAATACAAGGACTCCATGGGAACACTGAAATAAAAACATTTCCACACGATGTTGTGCTTTAAAAAAATGGATTTAACTGTTAAGTTTTTTAAGTGCTTAATGCTAATCTGCCCATTAAAAAGTAGTACTCAGCCGATGATTTAGTCTTTTAGTGTGTGGAAAACCATTGTCAAACGCAATGTATACCATACAGTAGAACTTAGTATCTAGTTCATAGGATTAGGATGAAGACTGATTAACATCTGTAGTGCTTTAACATACGTTAAATATTTTTCTATGGATTTAGGTAGAGCAGTGTTCAACACTATAAACAACCCTGGCTAATTAGCTAATTCCCACGTTAAATACAATTGGTAAAATTCTTCTCCTGGCTTTATTCAAGCACATATGGATCCAGAGAAAGTAAAGATATCCTGAACATTCCTCTCAGCATCCTAAGTTCCAGGCCTGAGAACAATCTCAGGACTATTGCAGAGCTACAACAGCCTCCAAAAAGTCAGGCTTAAAACAAGAACAAGTGAAGCACAGCAGTGTTCTGGCTCTTGCCTTCATCTCTTCCCCTCGCCTCCCTCCCCATCCTTTCTCCATCATAGTTCTGTGCCAGGATCAGTAAGGTGGCAACACAAAACCAACAGATGGGCTAAACACCAGCTGACAGAGGGACCAGGAGGTGGTTTCCTAAAGGGTTTCCTAACGGCTTGTTCCTGCCCACTGCCATGCTTACTTTACTTACCAGTTTCAGGACAAAAAAAAATTACCTCTGCTCTTCTTGTAAACTCTTGAGGATATAAATTAATTGAAACATAGTAGGAACATTGTTCTTTACCAGCTTATTTTTCATTCATAAATGCAAATGAATCTATAACATCACAGTGTAAAAATAGTTATATTTATGGTAGTGATTTTAAGTTTAAGGCATAACAGGATGAGCTGCAACTACTGACTCTGCAGCAGGCTTCCTGCACTCACTTCTGAAAGTCACTACATCTCTTCTTGGCCCAAGGAAGATTTTTGCCTAGTCTGCATTCCTAGCGCTCCCTGTTAAAATTATTAATTATCCTGGGAAAACACACGCTGGATATTTGTACAGGATTTACCTTACAATGGGTACTATTTGCTACGATGACATTAATAACTAATAAAAAGACAACCTAAATTTTACCCTATCTGCTTTTAAAAATAATATTTTGTTCATTTCTGCATTGTGCAGTTTCTGCCCATCTAGCTGCGTAGAGCTAGTAGTAGTAGAGCTAGCTGTAGTAGAGCTCCAACAGGTGCTTTAACAACACAGTGTGGTATAGGAACACACATAAAACAGAAAGATGCATTGCTAGGTGGAGATGTATTTACTGTCAGGAAACAATGATTTTGTGATAAAGAAGATGGAGTATACAACTGTAAACATTAAATAGTATTTTCAATTGAGCTGCTCTTAATCATGAAAAATGTATGCTGGCCTTATTTTACCATCTGTACACCCTTAAAATGTTAGAGGCAAGGAGATCAAGCAATGATTTTTCCATCCCTCAGTTTTCTTGTGAGAAGTGGAATACGCCTTTCACCCTAGTTCTGGTGCCAAGCATTGAGTTGTTTGCTATCACAGAATTTCATGTCAGATGGAGGAGACTGAACTGTGAATTCCTAAATCCAGAAAAATATTTTCAGATGTCTGTGCAGCCCAAAGCAGCTGTTAAACCTCCTCTGCTGATAGTAACTTCATACCTGCGCTCTGACAGAGCAGGGATGGAGACATACCCAAAAAGACATTTGGCTTCTGAAAAAAATGCCTTTGGGAGCAGAGCTTGTGGAAATAAAAAAACCAACAACAAACAAACCACAAACAAACAAAATAAAATAAAATGATAAAACAACCAACAAGTGAAAACAAAACACAAACAACAAAGACAACTGATTGGGGGAAAAATGCAGGCCTCACCCACTCCTGAGTGCCCAGGACTGTTCAGACAAGTCTGAACAATCCCTGGGAAGGCTCTGCACTTCTCAATACTGGTTGCACTTTCACAGTTCAAGTACCCAATAAACTGTCAGAGAAAAAGCATTCATGATGGGTACATCAGTTAAAATTACACTGATGTCAATTCACAAGGGATATGAAAAGCCAGAGAGACCGTGATGTGTAGCTTTGTAACATTGGCTATTAAAATCGGCATTTCTCCCTCTCCTTCAAACGGTACCATACCTTTCAGTGCAGTACTTTTTCTCTGGTTGACAACAAAACAAATACACCCAAGGAAAATACAACCTCATATGAAAAAAAGTGTCATCCTTTGAGACCTGATGTCAAATGAATGAATATTCATTCAAATAAACATCTGTTATATCCACACGTTGCTGCAGTAAATCTGTTCTAATAAGGTACAAAAGGCTGGGGGAAAATAAAATCTAGCCTGCCTTTTCAATTAGTCTCTGTTAAATGAGCTTTCTTTATTTTCACTTTGTATCATGAAAGCCACAGAAGCCACACAACGTGTAGTAGCTGACGTGGTGTGCAACCCTTGACCAATCTACTTACTTTCGTTCTGTAGATCTGCATTCTTATAGTACTTTTGGTTGGTTTTCACGCCTGTGTTAATTTTCACCTGAAATAAAATAAAAATTCAAACACTAAATCCTAGCTTTTAAAGCTCCAGCAAGCCTCATCTTGAGCACCATCAGCAGAGGTTGGGGG
>VXBW01000622.1:71245-124100 GCA_013400375.1 Thinocorus orbignyianus | reverse complement strand
AAATCCAAAACAAACCAACCCTCAACAACAACAAAAAAACCCTTCTCTCTCCCCGTCCACCCTCCCTTCCCATCTCAGCCCTTTACATGCACAGAGCAAGTGTACGTTTCCATCTGAAATCAACCCAAGTGTTATTGGCAATATATTTTCTCGGGGAGAGAGGGAGAGGAGGGGGCTCTGGCGTTTGGACCCAATAAAATGCTCTGCTCCAGTGTAAATATTTACAGGGTATTAGTGACTTTTTAAAAAACATTTTCAGTGAGGTCTGTTATTTACAGTGTGTCATAAGTTATTAATGTTCATTGCCTAAGTACCCTGCTACATCTGTCTCATGCCTTCGAACAAAGTCGACAATTGGCATATTGTTTAAAGTATGAAAAAAATGCGAGTGGGTTTAAAAATTGGAAATATCTGTGTTTTCAGAAGTGTAAATATTTCTTTGTAGCTGCCAAACTGCAGCCCTTGGGGACAAGACAAAGAAGTACATTTTAGTTAATTTCTCAGTGAAATGGATTTGCCGCTGATTCAGGTGTTCTCTGAAACTTGGAGAATTGTGAGAGAGAGTCCTTCCTCTTGTATTAACTCTGCCTCTTGTCTTCTCTTTCCTCAAAAAAGTTCCCCACGATGTCCAGTGATAGGCAGAGGTCAGATGATGAAAGTCCGAGTACCAGCAGCGGTAGTTCAGATGCTGATCAGAGGGATCCACCTGCACCTGAACCCGAAGAGCAGGAAGAACGAAAACCCTCTGCTACGCAGCAGAAGAAGAACACCAAACTATCCAGCAAAACTACTGCTAAGCTATCTACTAGTGCTAAAAGGTAAAGGGGACAGTAAAACGTTCTGCAGTATGTTTGCACAGTATTCTGAGTCACAGTACTTGCATTGCCCTTTTTATGGCAGAGGGGCTCTTGTAAAGCTCTGTGGGAAAGAGTGAAGTACCAACTTCTGTAGTACAGGGGCCTGCCAGGCCGTGTCTTCATTAATCCATATTTTAGTGGGGTAATAGTTACACAGACTTGTCATACATGTTTTGAAGGCTTGTTTGAGAAGCTGGTAACTGACAGGCTGGCTGGGAGGGCACCTGAGTATGTTTTGTGTTTGCAAAAATGTGCGAGAGACTGTCAGCTTTAGCTATCTTTCTCAGAGTTAGGTTTCCATGCCTGGTTGGTACAGGGTGGAGTCCCCCTGGTGTATTTTATTATCGTATGTAGACTGATGAAAAGCAATACTCTTTAATTAAAGAAGTCACAAAACCCCAGTGGCTTCTGCGGGTCTTATGACTAGCTTTTCATGTCAATGCATGGGAGAGTCTTACACACTTTGCAAGTAATGGGCTCATTCAGCAGTTCTTTCAGGAGAAACTTAAGTTTTCTCCCCTAGGATCTGCAGACTCAAACCATGGGGTTCTACAGGTAGGCTTTACCTTTAAATATGAAAATCTTAAGGAACCTTGTTTAGTTATATCTGATGCGTTTTTATTTGCCTATAGTGTTACTGGCAGTCTAGCTCTCAAGACACATACTATGACAATTTTCTGTAAATTCAGCTCTGTGAAATAATCAGACTTCAAATCTCTTGATTCCAGTGGTCATTGGAGATGAAACATAACTTTCCAGTCCTTTCCCTGGAGTTGCTGTTCTTTGCAAACATTTACAAATATCCTGTAGCAAGAAAAGCTGTGCAGTGGCCATAGTAGCTTCAAGTGTTTCTTATACAGTATTAACAATGTGCTTCTAACTTTTAGGAACACTTTAGTAATTTTGCATTGAAATTAAATTCAGTAACTACTTTTTGAAATGTCTTAAAATTGCTGCAGAGTATGACTGGGTGGCTTTGATGACTTTTGAGCTTGTTAAAGAAAACCTTAGAAATAGGATTGGCTAAAGAAAGAAAAGTTCTGGAACTCCTATGTAGGCTTTGTAATTTGTTATGGCTTACTCTTTTTGAAAAGCCGGAGATGCAGGCTTTGGAGAGTGAGTTTTCTCCTCTTGCTTTTATTTCACCTGATTGTTGCAAGTCTGATTCTGTATGTCTCTAATAGTTCAGTGGTCTGACTGAACTTCTTGGTATTATTGCAAGGGTGTGCAAAGCAGTTTCTGTTAGCTTATATTTTAACATTTGCTATTCACATGAAATTCACGGTCTTGCTTGTGTGGGTCCTCTTCTGCATGGAATTCTCATTTGATATTTTGAAGAGAAATTTACAAAAATTATCATGTAACTTTGAAATTACGCCTTTTACATACGTGAATAAACTATTAAATTGACAAAAAGTTTTTGGTATTCCACTTCCAGATCTTAACACATTGGGGATGGTTGTAATAGAGTAAAGCTAAGCACAGATTATTTCAAGTTATTGTATCACTTTTTATCATGTAAATACAGCTACTGTATAAGGTTGGGGGAGGAAAGGCAGCAGAAGGTGTGGAGAGAAGTGAAGTTGATCCAGAGAGATTATTCCAGTAACAGAGACAGCTTGGCAGATCTGCAAATCCACTTTTTAAACACACTGCAAAGTAGTAGGTAAAATATTNCTCATTTGCATATTAGCTTGAAAAGAAAATCTCTCTGCTAAAAAGTGCTCGGATGTGCAAAAGAGTTACTTTTCTGAATACTTGTGGGAAATTTCTACCCAGCTCAGTTGTAAGCGTTCTGTTTACATGCAGTGTGGAGCAGGAAAAAAGCTGCAAAGTTTCTCAGCTGTGGGATTTGGGTTATGCCTCTGAGAACAAAGAGGAAGCAGCCATGTTAGCATTACTGAAGGCAAAGCCAATCTTGCATTTAACTGCATGGTGGTAGAGGGCAGTGTAATTCCCTGATTTATTCTATAGACTATCTCAAATGCTTTGTGTCTGTTCTCATTTCACCAACAGAATCCAGAAGGAGCTAGCTGAAATAACCCTTGATCCTCCTCCTAACTGCAGGTATGTAACGGCTTCTTAAATTGTGGACAGTGGTAGGAGATTAATGTGCTCAGGCTAACAAATGGGAAACTTAGTGTTTAAAACCGGTGACTGTTAGACAAAAATTGTGAGCAGCAGATTGAACAAGTGTAGGGAATGCTTGATATTGAAGTTTGCTATTTTGCCTGCTTGTCAGAGGCATAGTCGTTAGTGACTGGTGTATATGGTAGAGTGTATTCAGTTTGTTTTCTGTAGCTGGTCATTGCCTTGGTGTAACATTAATTGTATGAACTTCAAAATATGCTGAAGCTTTCAACTTGATGTCTGCATGTAGTTTGAACTGGCTTTTTGAGTGCTAGTTTTATAGAGTTATCACTTCATTCTAAAGTAAAGGTAATATGTGATTTCTATATGCTTTCTCTTAGTGTGTTGCTTAGCAGCTAGATAACATGAAGTATTGCCTTTAAGTTTATGTGTCTGTTGATCAAAGTTATAGTCTCTCGATAGAGAATGTTCTTAAGGAGGTTCCCAACTTGGGAGATAGTTCTGTTAGGTTTCAGAAAATGAAATTGTAAGCTTGGAAGATTCAGTGATTTAATCTTAGATATAAGTGACGGTGACTGGAGCACTTGATCTGTAGGAAAGTTAAATAGTAGCATAGCTAGCTAGTTTCTTTAAATCTTCTGCATGATTTACTGTTGGTTTTTTTTAAAGGATGCATAAAAATTCTCATTAGCTGTGAGCTTCTAGTGTTCAGATTTGCAGTAAAGCTGCACTGAAATAATGTTGCTTTCATTTGATGCATCTCAGTGAGATTTCTGGCTGCAAGGTATCTCTTCAGGTGAATAGCTTGTGTGTAACAGTGAGCCTTGTACGCGTTTGAAAAAGTGCTGGAAGTGCATTCTGATTTTATGTTGGAATTGTTTGGCTTTGTGAATAGTTGGAAAGGTTTGGTGCTGGTCTTGCTAATTCAGTAAAGTGTGAGTTGTTCTCCTGTCTGACTGGTCCATGTGAGCAGTGACTAAACAGTGTTGCGTTTTATTGAATTTGTGGTAAAGGTGTCTTACCCTGAGGACTGTGCTGTAGATTGCCCAGGCAGTCTGATGTGTTTGCCTGGAGGGTCAGTGGCGCTCTATTTTCAATAGGGGCGAGCTCAACCAAAAGAGCAAATGTCTGTTGGGTTTGGTTTTTTTTCTGGAGGGGGTGGTGGTTTTGTTTTGCTTTGTTTTTAAGTAACTGTTTTAAATAACTTTTAAAAAATTATGGGGAACTAGTTCTGTGTTGGTCACTCTCCAATACCATCTGTGATACGTAGCTCCCTGGGAAAGCTTGTTCCTCTCCTATTAGCACAAGAGAAATTGCAGGGAGTTTTTCTTGTGAGCTGGTACTACCAGATGCCCAGGAATGCTGTTGAGAATTGAACCACACACACTCACACACACCCAAAACGTGTCTAAAATTATTCTAGTTTCTCTCCTACAGAGTGGAGGGGAGATGAACAGTTTGAACAGAGTTTCGGTGCCTGAAGGATTATTGTTACATTGGAATTGAATTGTTAGAAGCAGCCTTTCTGGTATCAGGAGTTAAATGCAGCTGTACGTTATGTGCAGGGCAGTTGAAGCTCCTAACACGCGCTCTTATGGGGTGCAGTAGAACAGATTAGGCAACAGACTGATAGAGCAGGCATATGGACACCTTCATGGCTTGTCACGCAACAAGCAGCAGAATGCTACTTATTACTTTTCTTGTAAAAGAAAAATAATTTGTAAAAATGCCATTTAGAAGTCTGTGTATCTTAGGCATATGCATTTGTGCTTTCAAAGTAAAAACCTTGTGTCATAAGTTCTCCCAAAGAGATTTCTTCATGCAAAGTTGTTTCTCCTCCAGCACAAGAGTACACCCTTATCATTTGCAATCCACATGTTAAAGGCTTAACAAGAATTCAGCTGCCAACTGATGCTCTTGGACGTTGTTAGTCCTTCTGGCTATTCAGTTACATAAGTGATAAAAAAAGTAGCAATTCTTACAATATGATAATGGCACATATAAAACATTAAATGTTACTTTAAGAGGATACAGTACAAATACTGAAGGGTGTGTTGAACTCTCCTGTGTTGTGTTAAACACCTATGGGTGCTGCCACTTCTCACCTGCCAGTGTAATTGCATGTGGAGTTGTTCCATTAGAGTGATCTGAGGCTGATTTAGCTACTTTAAAATTACATTGACTGGGTGCATTGTGATTTTCATGCAAAAGAGGTGTAGGTTTCCTCAGCAGTGAGATTTCCCACAGTCACATGTATTGCTGTAACATCTATTTTATAAAAATGCCAGAGCCCCAAGAGAGCCCCATTCCTGAGTGTGCTAAGCAGGCCTCGGCTGCACATTAGATTCTATTTTAGGCGCTGGGATGGGAGAATGACAGGCACAGTAAAAATGTCTAAATAGCAGTTTTTTGCTTGCTTGTCTCAACGGTAGAGATTGATTTCTGATTCTGTTAATTGGACAGTAAACTGTTAGAAAAAGCCTGATGTCATGCATCATGTTGTCACGTTTGTGAGCTGTGAATGCAAACTGCACCTTGGGGGTACCAAGTATAAAACTTAATATCTTTATGGTGATAGCTTTACTGTTGAACATACAGTAATACTCTAAATTCCCATGATTTCGATGTGATTCCCAAGAAAGATAAAACATCAAACCCAATAAAATTAGATTTGATCTTAAGCCACTAAAGATGTTGGAGAGAAATTGAGTACTGCTTTCTTCTCCTGTTTTCTCCTGTCCAACAGAAGAGCCTGAAATGAGTCAGTTACTGTCCAACATGCACCATAGCACTAGGACAGATAGGTAAACTGAGGACACAGGTATCTGATCCTGTTTTTTCTTGCTTTTTACTGGCTTAACTCAAAGCTGTTCTACTTGGTGCAGTGTGCTGTATTTAATTTCTTTTGTGCTTTTAATAGCATAAAGCAAAGCTAAAAAGGTCTTGGCCCTATTGCTTCTAGGCAGCTCAATTTCAAACCACGGCCAAGTGCTTATACATACTTCAAGGTATGGAAGTGTGCCAAACCCCACCGTTACACGTTCTCAGGATAACGCTGCAAAGATCTTGCACATAATGCGTGGTAAATCTGGGCTGCAGAGATGCTCTTAAATAGGTTTGACATATCTGGAATAACTATTTTCAGTTCATGGCATAAAACTGTTCAGGCCAGTGGTCACTGTTCTGTAGTTAAGGTTATATCTAAGGCTGCTGTTCTGACCTGCCCAGCTTGGAGGCTGGAGCTCAGGTGGAACAGGGCACAGCTGGCTCCAGTGCTCATTGTACTTCCTGGATTTTAGGGCTGGCACAAGTGAGGCTGTTCCCAGGGGTACCGTGATTTATAGCTGCTTCCTTTAGCTGTTCCTGGCTGCCCTGCTGATCCACAATAGCAAAAATATGTACTCCCTGTCTTCTTTGCACACTCCTCCTTGTTTCCACTCGTTGTTCATCTTCACAGGAAAGTTTCTGAAGTTCAACCCAGTATTAAGTAAATTTAGTAACATCCATTCCAGCTTAGTTTATAGTTTACAACAAATCCAGTTTGGTATAAACTTTGTAGGAAATGAAAGCAAACACCAAAATTAGTGTATCCACTCAGAGCTTAATTCATGTGGTTTAAAAAGAGGTAAGTTAAGATAGTGCATCTTTCCCATGCAAATGGGAGAATTTAAGCATTTTATAGTCTGTTCTGTCAGTTGGCTTGCATCTCTTCTCTTTGTTAAATTAAAGATCAGACATGTGAAAGTTAGTGGTTGAAAAAACAGCCAGATAAGACACCTGTTTTAGAGCACTGGTCAGAGATACCACTTTCCTCCTTCATAGCTGCTGGGAAATGGAAATTCTTACTGAGGAAGAGCTGCTTGGATCATCCCAAGGGCTCCCTGCTCGGTCTCAACCTCTAGGTACTGAGTTCCTGACATGATAGGTCTGTTTAAAAGGTTTTCCTTAACAAGGATTACTGTCTCAATTACTATTTATTTTCAGACCTTGTATGCTAATACATACTAATGTGATCTCTTGAGCAATACTGCAAGAGGTAGCGGTTGAGGATTTTGCTGTTTGTGGGCTCTCTTAGGCTTGCAAGTAGGTTCATAATTATGAGTAGTTCATTTTAAAATTACTTATTTTAAAATAACACTCCAAAATATTTGCACTGACCATGATGGGAGCAAGGCGTGTAGGGGTTTTGTTTTAATATAGGATTCTTGTGCTTCCGAAGGACTGCATTTGTCCCTTTCATTACTACCACATCTTGGGCTAATTCTACAGTGCAGAGTGTTGCCAACCCAACCCCACAGTCTGGAGTTTGACACAGAGAAAAATGCCTGCAAAACCCTGGCAGATGAATGCTATTACTGGTTTAGTTATGGACCCATGAATCCAGATGTTTGTAACTGTCTCACTGTGGTTATTACCCCATCAGTGGGGAAGCATTGCAGTATGTATTTAAAGCAATATTGTGAAGGTATTCTTCAGACCAGCAATTTAAGCTCTTTCAATTGAGCTGTCTGAAACAATGAGGAGCAATGAGGAATTGTGCTGGTGGTGCAGGCTCTTCCACGTGCGGAGGTAGCGCTGGATTTGAGCTAATGCAGCCTTGTGTTAGCGAGGAAGGTGCCGCAGCTGAGCTGGTAGAAGCCTGCCTTTTGTTAACACACTCTATCTCTACAGTAAGGTTATAGGCAAATGTTTACTCTGCAAACAGTTGTGCCTGTTGAAGATGTTACTGCACAGCAGTGGTTTGCTCCAGTTCTGCCATGGAGGTGACTACTCCAGTCACCAAGTGAGGCAAATTCATGTGATTACTCCATAGTACTCCCTGGGGGGAATAGGGGAGAAACAAAAAAATCATCCAAGTTTGCTTAAAGGGTTTAAATAGGTGATTCAAACTAACTCTGCTGGGTTTTTCCTCCCTCCCTTCAGAGCAGGCATTGTTCACACAAAGCATTTTGTCAGACACACCAGGATATGAATAAGTCAATCCATTCTTTTGTCTCTCAAATGTAATAAGTTTCCATCTCTCCTTTGTCAAAGCCAGGCGTTAGTTCTGTTGCTTTTTTGAAATCAGTAGGGGGAGGTATATTTTGAATGCAGTCAAATACCAGGCCCCTATACAGTAGAACAAATGTATGCCCGAGTCTTCACACGTGCTATTTTTTTTTCCAGTCAAGCTGTTGACTTTTCAGATTGATGGCAGCCCCCCAGTTTTGTGTTTATTCTTTTAATTTCTTATTGGGTAAACATCTTCCTATTGCTAAATACTGAGTCTCACTGAGAAAAAAATAAAAATATGAGTTTTGCTTGTTTTCACCTCTGCAATGAAAACCCCAACCGTGAACACTAAATAGTTCTCTATAGAAGTTAATGTATGTAAGAAATGGTATATTAGTGGGATGTTGCAAAAGTGCCTGTGCTGAAGCTGAAGAAGCAAAAATTAAAAATCATCGCCCAAACTCCACTTGATAATGTGTCTTCTGATAGTTATGTTATACTTTTTATTTGTTCTCCCTGGCCAGCATTTTCTCACCACAGAGTGCAATGAATGCATGCTACGAGAAATGAAAGCTGGAGTTTGCAGAATGGTTCTGAGAACAAAAACCCACACAATTACTGTGCTAAAACACTTCCTTCCCTATACTGAAGTCTGCAGTTGCAGTTACAGAAATGCAATTTAGAGGGTTCACAACTGCTGTAGGAACATGTTTGAAGTAACTCTCAAGTGAATATGGAAATACCACTTTTTAGTATTGTCCTGCTCTGAACGTAGTCCTGTGGTTTCTTCTGAAGCAGTTCCTTCATTGTTGGTTGCTGAATGTGAATCAGTGGCTCCCAGTGATTTAAAGGTAAGTCTATCTAGTGATAGCCTTGATTTACCTAGAATTATTTCTACTACGCATTTTCTTCCACTTTCTTTCTCCCCTCCCTCTTTCTTACCAGAAGAGCATAGTCCAGGTCAGAGTAGGAAGGAGTGGTAGAATTTAGCACAGCAATCAGAAGTCACGTATTTTTGTATTTCTGTCCATTTGTAGTAACAGCCCAGTTCTGCCATCTTTATGTGTGCAGAGTGGCTTTTACCTTATTTGCCAGTAGCCAGTGAAACTGCTTAAGGAGTAGGGATGAAACAAATTTAGAAAGGCATTTCAGTAAAACATGTAAGTGTTAAGTAGAGATAAAGTGTACTGTTATTTAACATGCTTTTATTAAAAAAAGCTTTTATTTATTAAAAATGCAGTATTGGAAGATTGTGTAACTCCTGAATGTTTTGAATTGTGAGAATATTTAAATTACTTGCTACTTCGATGACAGATCCACTAACTCAAAATGCCTCAAGTTCTTTTTTGCCCTGTGCAAGTATTGACTTCTTGCAAGCTCTAAACCAAGGTATTTTACCAACCCCCACACAGTGAATTTCTTGTGCAAGTAATCTTACTGGCATAATTAGACAGGGTTATGCAACACAAATCGATGTATCTACTCACAGGAGTAAGTTTTCATACCTGCAGATTTGCAGGTTAGGCATTTGTGTAAGCAGTGTCCACAGTGCTGTCATACATGCTCTTTTAAATGTCTGTGTGTTAGTCAAAAGGTCATATAAATCTTTCACCAGTTTTCATTTACATTGCTGTCAAGAAGAAAAAAGTATTCATGAGTGGCTGTCTACTCTAGGGTCGTAAACATAGTTCAAACAGTTTTCACTCAGCTGCTGGTGTTGGAGAACTGACCCTCATTATGTCTTAAGTTTTATCTGGAAACAGTAGAAGAACCCAAGCTGGACCAGTTTTTTAAACAATTCTGCAAGCATTGTTGTGCAAAAATTTGTGAAAATCGCAAAGTAATGTGTCCTTAGACTTAAGGACAAATCTTCTTTTCTGATATTCTATGATATCCAGTTGTGTAACTGTACAAAGGCTCTTCAGGCTCTGTGATAAAACCGATTAAAATACGCCATGTATATATGTATATTTCTTTTTACACTCAAACTGTGCATTGCTCGCCACTGCCAGCCTGTCATATTTAGTTTGTGATAAACAGTATGTATGGCAAGGTGCTAGCACACTGAGTGCTTCCCCATCAGACTGATTTGTCAGTGTGTATCAGCTACTCTGATTTGATCTTCACTTTTACAGACTTGGGGACACATAATTTTAAATCAATTAGTAAAGTCCAGGTGTAAGAGAATTGGCTAAATTACGTTAAACCCTGTATTTAAAGTGAGGTGACTACGTCATATAAAATGGATGTGTGGAGATTTCCCGGGGCTGTTGTAACTAGGATTTGCGTAGATGTGAAACATTTCAAAACAGATAGCACAGGTATCATGAAAAAATACCTTGAGCATGTTTTCTGAGTTCAGGGCTAAGGAAGCAGGAGCGAGGATAGCCAGCTGCCATCTAGGACAGGAGTGTGCATACCATTAACCTAGCCAGGAACTATGCTGTAGCTTTAAATTGATTCCTTACTTTGAGCCAGTACCTGCTAGTGATAAACGAGTCCTAGCCTGCTTGCATTAATTTGGATTAATTTCCCCTGTGCAGAGAGTGCAGTATACTGTTATCTAGTTTAGAACTGTGTCTGAAGCAGTTGTTAATTTTAGAGTGCTTACTGTAAAAGAAAATGCCCAGATATTTTAGGAACTCAGATGAAGATTTAGTTGACAGTGTTGAAACTACTGTTCTAACCATCACTTTCAGAAACAAATGAAGGGAAGAGATTGCCTTGTTGAAACACCATGGTGACCTGTAGTTATCAGTGTGTCACTTTAAGACTGGAAGAATTTGAAGAGAGGGTCTGTAGAGAACCATCCTACAGCCATTAGTAATTGATGTTTTCATTATTGACGTGGATACTGGACTACAGCATATAAATATTACATTTGCAGGTAACAGCAGGGAGGAGGAGGTTGTAGGCACGTTGAAGCACAGGACTGGAATGCACAGTGATGTGGGCAAATATAGGAAGTGACCTTAAAAATAGCATGTAATTTAATAATGAGAACTGCAAGGCACAGCACTTTAGTGGGCATAATCAACTGCAGAAATTCATGGGGGAAAAAAGGACTGGATGAGGAGCAGTTCTTCAGAAAAGGTGTAGCCGCTCTGAAGATCATGTGCTTTCCAGGAATCAACAATGCAAGGCCACAGCAAGAGAAATAAATAGAACAGCAGTCACAATGGGGGATGTATTTAAAAAAAAAGAAAAGTGTTGGAGACATGGTATATAAAGCCATCCCATTCAGTTCAACACTATTAAAGCTGAAGTACCTTATCTAGTTTTAAGCATAACACTGCAAAGTGTCATGGGCTAGCTGCAAAGAATACAGGTTAGAGGAAAGCAAGAAAGAATAGTCTTTGGATATGGAAGACAGTTGCTGCAAAGGAAGTAGGGCAACTGTTGCTAGTCCTGTCTGGTGGTTATAGAGAGCAACTTAAACTGCCATAATGAAGGCCTAATTTAGACGTGAGTACTACCTAGCTATACAGACAGTATCCAAGGAGATGGTGGATCTGCATTACCAGAGGTTGTTAAGAACAAAGTTTAGACAAATGGCTGGCAGGGGCAGTTTAGATACAGTTGATTCTGTCTTTAAGCAGGAAGTGGTCTAAGTGACCTTTTAAGGGCCAGTTTGACTATCTATGATACCAGATTTACATGACAAGGTTAAAGAAAGCTCATTAGGAAGTGATTTCTTCCTCATTTAAAAACTATTTTAATCAGCGTTTTGTAGTATAATTATCCTAGAAAAGTATACAGGTTCTGTAATTTCAAGCAACAACAGCAATTATTGAAAAAGTCAGTGGAAACGCACAGTTTTTTTCCTGTTGTCAATTTCAAAAAGCAGATGTCTAATGATTTTTCTGCCGATTTATCGTTTACCCACACACACCCCTTGGCTTTGTTCTTATTTTGGGTCCAATCCTCCTTTCCGTGAAAAAAAAATTTGTTATGTCCTGCTAGCTAGAAATAAGCTAGGCACCTGTCATCAGTTCTCCAGAGGTATAGCACCTTTGTGCGAAACTAGCTGGCTGTGCAGTAGACCTTGATTTTTGATAGTTCATGTGCTCTGTGCTTGGATTCCCTCCTTTTGTTCCACAGGCGCATAAGTACCTCTAACATTGAGATAAACAAAAGCATTTTTTTCCCTGCTTCATAAAGGCAGTTTGCAGTAGATGTGCAAGCCCTAATGCATCTGTGCACAACACCCCAAATGGATCCAGGCACATCAGAAAGCAGACACACAGCATACTGCCGCTGACCATGGATCCTATCTCTAAGCACCCTCTGGAGTCAGGGCTCAGAAGATTGTAGCGAAAATGTAAGCAGCCTGGCAGGTTTCCAGCTGATGAGTTAATGCTGCTATAAACTTCAGTAGTTCCTCTCTGAGGCATGCAGAAGGGTGCAGGCGCTGGGAAGGAAGCCAAGGAAGGCAAAGAGCAGACGGCAAAGTTAGAGGCCAGCCTCAAGGATTCACAACGTGACTGTCTTTGAGGTGGGTTCCTCCCTTGCCAGAAACCCTTCATGTATCTTCCTTCGGTGGCGTGGCTGGAAACCAGTAAGGAAATTAAGGTGTGCTTTTGGTGCGAAGCCAGCCTGGCTTGTGGATGCTTGATGAGCGTAGCTTGGGTGAAGGTAGGTATGCCCAGCACTCAGGCCACCGCAGGACTGGATAAGCAGTACAGGGCTGCAGAAAGCCAGGGCTTCTCAATTGTGCCAGGTCAATTCATTGACCCTGAAGCTGCAGTGAGGCGGTTTAGTTTTGAACTCAGGTTATCACTTCACTCTGAAGCCTAGACATGGAAGTCACCGAAATATTGAAGACAAGAGTAAATCAGTAGAGCATCAGCAGGTCAGATTCCGTGGGACAAATGGAAAACAGCAAAGAGAAGCATTGGTATTTTCCTTTCTGTAAGGGAGGGTTAGCAGCAGAAAGCTATTTTTGTTTGCAATTTAACAAAAGCATTTAGACTGTGAATTCTTTGAGCAGAGGGAGTTTGGAGAAAAGAAAAAAAGGACTTGACAATAGATTAGTAGCTGTGCAGTATGAGATATGTTCGGCTGATGGTGATTCTTGCTGTGAAGTCACAGCCATTGTAGCAGACAATGGGCAGCCAGATTCCTTCCCATACACAGGCACCTTTTTTTAACAAACAAAGGACTTGTCTGCTGTGCAGTCAGCAACTGGTGTATGTTCATACTTTTAACTAGCTTCTGTCCTTCCTTCTGGTATCTCAACATCAGAGACCTCATCTGGGCTGGAGGATCCGCAGGAAAAGTGAAATGGTGCAGGGATGGTTAGTTGACATTAACTCTGTGTTATTGTTGTACATCGGTACTTCTCCTAACTTATTCATAGATATCTAGGGCATATCTGTATCTTCTTCATTATTATCAATGGCAGAAGCTGTAGTGAGACCTTGCAGCTGTAATGGGACATTACAGGTTCAGTGACACCTCCCCCTACAGACACCTTAAGGGACCCTATGCCAAAGCCCAGTTTTGTGTTTAGAGTTTTGGACTTCGTCTTGGGGTGGGGTGGGAGGGTGGAGAAAAGGTGAAAAGGTTTAATTTCTAGCCTATAAAGCAAAACCAAAGAGAGATCTTAAGAGACTAAAATCAACTTGTAATGAATGCTGTAACAAACACTATATTCCCATGGAAGGAAATCTAAGTGATCTAAGTTACGCAGCACAACCTACTGCATATTAGGTGCAGTCTGAGTGATTAAATAAATTTCTTATGCAAAAGGTAGAAATCATCTACAACCTAAAATTCCACAAGTGTGATTAAAGAATAATCTAATTAGAGAGGGTGATCTTCACATGGTAAGCTATTTGAAGCACATTCTATGGCTTCGAATGTGTTTGCTTGTCTGGAGTAGATATTTTGTATGATATCCATACAAATTTTAGGCAACCAGGTGGTGCATACCCCCATGTTTCTGCGCCTCCACAGAGTACTGGGATTGCTGGGGTAGTGTGAAGAGTTGCAATAACAACCTGGCTTCCTCATTTTTTTGAGTTTGTTTTGCCTTTTTTTTTAAGTAACTGAAAGCCAAAATGACGATTGGTGTCCTTACCTATGTGAAGGCAAACACACCATAACTTATTTTTTTAAAAAAGAAACATGTTACTAAAGTAAAAGGGAGATCACCAAAACCAAAGAGAGCAGTGATGTGTTTGATAATACAGAGTACCAAGCCTTAAATAGATCAGTATGTGAAGAAATCATCTCTATTCTCTGAGAATAAATACGGTGAAAGCACTTTTCTTTCAAGTGTTTTGATTGGCTGTTTATTTTTGATGGTAATACCGTGGACTAGCAATATTTTAAGTCTTTTTGGTTTGCTATCCCTGCTTGGTTTTTTTGGTCTTAGGAATAGAAGAAACAAAATAATTTCTTATCAGTTAGAAAGCAAGATAACAGTAGCAGTTGTCAATACTAAAACAACTATTGTAGGCTGAGCATTGTGTGGTTCTCCTAGACGGGAGATTATTGGCAAAGTTCCCACACAATGACAAGTGTGCCTTACTAGAAATTAGTGAGGGTGGGGTCAGGGATGGAAAAATTAGAGAGATGTGAGCTGTACTAATTAGATAAATGTTTTGTTATCACTTGATTTTTCTTTCCATACAGACAGCAAGTTCTGTAAAAATATACCTTCAGTTAGACTTTGATAATTCAGATCTGGGCAGAAGGAACTGGGAACTATTATTTTCTGTGAATTGCACTTGTCTTTTGTGTGATTTTGCTGTGCTTTACATACAGTGTCTAAATAAAGCTATTATTTGCTAAAGGCCTAATAAACTTAATTTAGCCTGACATTGTGTGATGGTGATCCTTACTGTTCTCTGTAGTGTTTTAATGGAAGTGAAAAGCAGGAGCTGGTTCTGCAAGTTGATGCCAAGGTATAGAAGCACTTGTTTTGAGCTTTTTCTGTGGAACCATGAGTTTATAGATCTGAAGCTGTAGTCATCGAGTATGTAAAGC
The DNA here is from genome assembly GCA_013400375.1 of Thinocorus orbignyianus. Taxonomy (NCBI): domain Eukaryota; kingdom Metazoa; phylum Chordata; class Aves; order Ciconiiformes; family Thinocoridae; genus Thinocorus; species Thinocorus orbignyianus. Next base: position 109,167 of record VXBW01000622.1, on the reverse strand, counting down.
TGTTTTTGGTTGTACATTCTTTAAAAAGCTATTAGAATGTTGAGAGGAAAAAACCCAAAGCTTGTTTTTTTCTTTTGTTGAAAGGGGTTACTACTTGAAGCACTTTCCATTAAGCAATTGTTGGCTGGAGAGATGGAAAAGGTTTCCTCTGCTTTAGCCAACCTTCTTTGCATCTAGCCTTCTGTCCCTTCAGAAACAGTCAAAGAGAAATCACATTACTGTTGGCTTGTAATAGAGTTATCAGTTGTTTTCAGATTCTTATTAAGGTTTCTTTCTATCCCTTTCTTGAGGAGGATTGGTGGTGGCAACAAATTACCTCTTGCTTGAGCTGTGGAGGTTTTCTGGCTGGCCTTTGTTTCTGGCGGTGGGTGCGGAGAAGCCCTGTGGAGCACGTCACTGCTGGGCCCTGCACCAGCCACATCCCAGTCTCTGTGGCCAGGTCTGTCACTGCCCTTCAGCCTAATTCAAATGCTGGAGAAGCTGGTGCAGAATTTGAAGTATGTGAAGGATTGAGTTGGGCTGGAGGAGGAGTTGTGGAATGGATCAAACTTGTTTGCTGGCTGTTTCTATTAGGTGATCACTAGTAAAACAGTTATGGGGTGATGACATTTTAACTCTCACGTTGAGATTTTAGTAGTAAATTTCAAATTCCTTGGGTCCTTACCCTTTTAAGCATGGAGATGAGCTCTGTAGTCTGAGGCAGACAAAGCTTTGCAAGCCTAGAAGTCATAAGCCAAAATTAATCTGTCCTCACAAATACCTAGGCTGTATGAAATATAGGAAAAATAAATCTTTGAACTTGGGACCCAGATTTCTGGATTTCTTGGCTGCTGGGTTCTCACAGCTGTAGGCACGTTGCATTGTTGAGCTCCCTAGTACAGTGCTGCTGACAGAAATAGCCTGGGTCCCAGCAGGGTGGTAGAGGCTGTGTGCTGGTGGGTTATTCCCCTCTAACAGGTACCTGTGCTTCTGTGGGCTGCTGAAGTACAGGATTGGGCTATTCAGTGTATGAATGTGACTCCTCATCTTGCTGAATGCTGTTTAGGCCATTTGCATCGCCTCTGAATTGCTCTGTATGCTGTTCTGTGTTGTTAGCTGAGCGGCTGGCTGTGCTTGGTATTTATGCTGTAAATGACTACTGCCTACTTTTCACTCAGGCAGGACTGTAAGAGAGGTTTTGGTAACTGTCTGCTTTATTTTCTGACAAATGCAGATTTAGTGTGCTTAATTTTTCTTTACTCCTGTATTCAGATTCCGACCTCTGAAGGCTAAATGTAAATAAAATCTCTTATCTGGATTGTCAAACTCAGCTGTGCTTGTGGTCTCTTTGTTTTTAAACATAGGAGTAAAGAGACAAGAGTGATAGTGAGCATACCTCTTCTTACACCTGATATCAGCTGGACACCTAAAATCCCCCATCCAGGCTGGACAACTTTCCAGTAAAGATGCCAGACACCCACCTGTGTGATAGCAGCTGGTTTCAGGAGGTGTGGAGATAGGAATGCTGGTTGAAAAATACTGCTGCACCAATAGAAGTGCCACTTTGGTTTTCTGCTGCTTGGAAGTGCAGGAAGAAGAACAGGTAGTTCTGAGACTGTACTACTGCCCCAGGTCTTAGTCTAAATCTGTTTATGACCAGAAGTGTTGCAGGTTTGTTAACTTTGAAAGAGCCATTGACTTATGAAGCCTGAAGGGAAAAAGAATAGTCAACACTACATTACAGGGAGTGGTTCATGCAGTACACTGAATGTTATTTCTGAAAGTAATTCTGTTGATCTTTTCCTGAAGTCAGTCACTGATCACAAAACTGAGGGGTCAGTTCTGGTTAGTTTTGTAGTAGATGCCGTTAGCAATGAATGCTTGACGAGCAGTGTCTGTGAGATGCTGTGCTGCAACTGCTTGTGCTTTCCATATGCAACATCTCTGCTTGGTACAAAGTCAGCTGGCAGAGTGCAGAGCACCGTGAGTCATCCTGGCACTGCTGGAGTGGATAACTACAGACTCTGAGCTAGGTGTAAGCCTAGACCCTGGCGTTTATCTGGGGCATATGCCGAACAGGGCAGAGAAACACACCGTTGCGCTCTTCTGTCCTAGGGTGTGCGTATAAGCTGCAGCATCCTGGGTGCTGTTTGACATTCCACCAGCTCCATGTGGTCTCAAGAGGTTGCAACCTCTGTTAGGAGCAAACGCATTTCTGGGGTGCCTCAGCTCTGCTCCAGAGCCAGCAGTGCATCACCAGCCAAGGGCACCCCTTTCTCCTGGAGAGGAACAGTTTTGGCTACACCATTACTGTGCTGAGCTATGCTCTGCTTGTAGCATGACTCAAAATGACTGCACTAAAGGGTACTGTGCTTCTCAATCTGTCATTTAGTTGTTTCTCTGGGTTTTTTTCTGGCCCCTAAAGTTTTAGTGTTGGAGTCTGGATTGCCAGTGGAATAGACATTTGGGGAAAAAGATCTTCCTAAGTGAAGTTTGAAAGACAGAAGCTTTATTATAAAACCTTTCATTTTTGGTATGTGCAGTAAGTTGTTCCCAGTATTATTAATTTTCCTGGCAGGTGGAGTTAATTTATTTGTGTATTAGTCTTCATGCTGCTGGATGAATTATTGATTTAATTACGGTCCAGGTGCTCAGAGCTTTGCTGTTCTTTTAAACGTGAAATATAAAGAAAAAATAAGTCTGAGTAATTTTTTGGCTTGTTGAATAAATGTAAACATCAGGAAACCATGCCAGAGTATAAATAAAGAGAGGATTTACTTTGCAGAGAATGTTATTATCTACTTCAGGGTATTCTACTTTGTGGGGAGGATTAGTGCTCTGTATTTTACCGGGACACACCTTTTTACAGCTACTTCTCTGTGCAGTAGAAGATTAAAAACTTTTACCTGTAATTCCTTGTCTTTTCAGGCAAAGTTTCTTTTGCAATTACAGCTGATTACTAGTGGCCAAAGGTTGAATGGGGTTAACATAGTCATAACAAGAAACATTCCCTGATTTCCTGGTAGGTGTAAATAAACTACCTACTTGTAGTATTCCTCTTCAGCTGTATTACTTAGTCTTTCCTTTTCTGCCTGACTCAGTTTTATTCACAGACCTTGAATATTCTCCTACTACAAAGCTACTTATTTATGTTTGTTTATTTCTTATCCTAAAAGTTTTCCATCATTTTCCCTTAATCGGTATGAAATTTTACTTTTGGGTGACATTTAATTCCCCGAGAGCTCTTTTCATAGCTGACTGTTCACAGTCAGGCTGGAATGCAAAATCCATGACAAAATTCTTTTTTTTACTGAGATTTCACAGGATATTTGGGCAAGGGGCAAGTGTATAAGCTATGTTAATTAACTTGGACTTACTTCTCTTCATTCCTCTTTTGTTTCTACCCTTGTAATTACTGCCTTTCTGCTTTGTATCCCTGAGTCAGAAAGAGCACACCATACCTTTCTCACCTTTTCCAGGAAAACTTACATGTGCATGTTTAAATGCTTTTCTGAAGGGAGTGTAAATTGGCCCTGTTTCAGCTGCCACTGAACATCACTTGGCAGAGCCTATGGAATAATATCCCTGTGTGTCTGCTGCAATACTGGGGACAAAAAAATAAGCAGCTATGTTTCTTTAACATATTTTGCTATTATAGTACGCAATAGTATGAATTTTTCAGATGAAGATCAACTAATTTATTCTCGTAATCGTCCCCTTATGCTCATTTTAATTTTGAGGGTCAGAAAAATTTGTATCATGATTCAGTTTTTCTTTTGGGGACTGCGTAACAGCTGCCCTCAGAAGTCCACTGTTCATCAGATAGAAATAACGCATTTGATGCATCTCCTGAGGAAGAAGCCAAAAGTGCATGTTCTGATCTCGTCTTTAAGCTTTTTCATTTCCTTTACTGACACTTAATGAAGTTACCATCACAGCTATTACAGATAATTTTGTGAAAGTAGATTATGTAATTATTACAGTTTCTTGTACTGTTTTTAGTACAAAGCCAAGTATTGATGCTGATCCTTTATTTTGGCCCAGTATGGCAGTGCCAGTTTGCTGTGGTTGTTAGATGTGAAGTGTGTGTTGGATGTTTGAGTTTGAGGTTAGTGAGGAGTTTGTTTCAGGGAAATTTACATGTTTTAGAGCATCTTGATATTTTCATTTGAGATTAGAAATAAGGTTAAATTGAAGGGACCCCTCCTGAATGTCTCTGTATTTTCCCCTTTTTCTTCGCTCAATGCAGAGGATCATTTCCAAAAGTTTTTTCGATATCACTAGACTCAGTTCTGGTTCACTGGTATTGAATTTACGAAGAGCTGTGCAACTGTCTTCTTGATATCACTGGTACTGGTGAGCCTAAAAATGGATTCTCACAGTTTTTTTAAGCTCACTTGATATGGTGCAACTTTTGGTTAGGAAAGATGCACATGTGATTTCTTTATTTGAATGCATCTTTAGTGTGGCTAAGTTTAGAATCAGATTAGGAAGTAGACTCTTCATAGGGATTTTCCTATTACAGAGTCTAAATTTAGCTTCTCTTTTATATAAGCATAATTTTAGATCATGAAGTACCTACACTTTGTGGGAGGTTAGTGAATGAATGGACTAAGGGCTGACAATGTATAGGCTTTCAAGTTCTTTACTCGAGAAGGGAATGCAGTTGATGTCAGCATGTTAATTTGATGGAGTGCATTTATAGGAGGCTTTATATAGCTGTTGGGTGTTAACTTAGAACCGTATCATCATTTGGTACATTTGTTCGTTTGTTGTGTCCTTAGGTTATTTAATAAAACATGCAGTGAAACACTAGAAAAGCTCCTGGACTTGATCTTCCATTGACAGCTTCTTTGACAGCTATTACTGTCAGCATAATGGTTCTTTATGTCTTAAACAAAACAGTCATATTTCTTTACAGTGAAAGTGTGATTCTGAAGAGTGATTTACTTTTAATGTATTACCATATATTTTTATTTTAAACCTGATATGTATAGAATTGAACTCTTCCCAGTGTTGGAAGTCAAACTGAGTGTGCTGTAATTTCTGGAGACAAGAATGCTATTGTACAAAAATCTAATTAATATAAAAAATGCACAGAAAAATAATTCAAGACGGAGCCATACGCTTCTCCTATTGCCGTTGTTTCTAATACTGACAGCCTTTGGGGGCTTCACACATGTATTTTTCAGTCTGTATGTAACTGCTTACAGTGGTGCAGTGTACTAAAGAATGTTGGCTTTGCACCACTGAATTGTAATCAGCCCAATCTCATTATTACTCCTAAATCTTAGTTTGCTGTAAGCACACTATAGATGCTCCCTGTTTAGTGCTCAAGCACTCTTTCCTTGGAAATTGTGTGCCTTTTTAATGTGTCATGGCTCAATTATCACATTCGGTTTGGGCTGCCAAAATAGCCATATATATTGTCTAGCAAGTGACAGCCTGGGCCTTTATCTCTTCCTGGCTGTTTGCCAGCTGTTTAATTGCAGGCCTGTGTTTGCTGTGTGTCACATCTTATGGTGGTCTATTATACCCAGCTAAAACAATATTTTGAAAATGTTTCAAATGTAAACTAATTCTGTGAGACTTTACATCCTGTTATTTACATGAGCTGCCGAGGATGTAATGTAAGTCATTTTTTTCCCCCTACAAATACGAACATTTGTACCTCTGATCATCTCATGAATTTCTAGAGCAGAGAGAAGACAAGATGGGTACTCAAAAATGCTATCTTTTCCCCTTGAGAGATGTAATTAAAGCTGTACACTTTTCATGTAATTTTTCATTTGTAGTTTCCAAGGCATTTTTAAAGCCAAATATTGTCTTTTTTCTGCCCTTTAGAAAAGAGTGGGCATAACAGAAATGGAGCTGAGATCCCAACGGGAGTAGCGAAGCCTTTGGGCCTTATTTCTACTCAGACAGAACCTTCAGGTGGAGACAACGTTGGGTTTTGAGTGAGTGGTGTCTTAGAGAGGCAGAGAATGATGAAGGCACCGTACGCAGCACGTTCGGTCTGGCAGCCGCCTGCTTTGCACTAGGAAAGACTCAAGGCTCATGTTACTCATGGCAGAGCCAAACTACCGATTTGTGTCCTGCAGCCCCACGCTGCCTGGGGAATGGAGCCAGGTGGTGTGAAACCAGGATGTCAAGGGGGCTCAGCACTCCCCAGCGCCTGAGCGTGAAGGGAATCCTTGGACTAAGTGTAGATCCAGCTTTCCCTCCTCCTCTTTGTGCAGTTATTGGTCTCTTGCTCCTTCTCTCTGAAGAGTGCACGTCTTGGGGAGTTTCAGCTCCTGTGTGAGATTCCTATCTGCTGCAAAATGCTTTAGCCTTGAAAGCAATGAATGTACATTAGCTAACATTCTTGGCTATGTAGCTTTTTGGCAGAAAAATTGCTTTTCCACTGCTTGAAGAAGAAATAGGGATTTGTTCTATTGCTTGTTTAATGAGAAGAATAACTGTTTAACAAGAAAGGCATGATAAAAGTCTTGGGAAACAGCTTTGCAATTTTAGGTCAGAGGAACGCAGAGCAGAGGAGAACTTAAGAAAGATCCCATTTTTGTGCAAAACACCAGGTTTATAATTAAGTAGTAACTGTTGGCTTTTTAAAATGGAAAGGAAAAGATGGCCCGTAGGCAGGATTAGATCTACAATATTTTTTCTTCTTAATTGGAGGGGGAAAAAATCCCATCCAGCTAAAGCCATCTAGCATGCGGGAAGAGGTTTGCTATTAAAATGGGCTTTTTTTAAAAGGTAGTAAAATTATCAGAGTGCTCTAAAACCTGCTTTCTGAAAAGTGAAATAACGTGTAAGTAAATATAGCCAAGCATGTACACACATGATTTTTCTTGTTAATCTGCTAGAATAGTTCTGGTAAATAACCCCCCCAAACACCTTTTTCAGAAGGTGACCTGTTTATGTAAGGTTACAAAGTGAGTATTAAAAGACATTTAGGAGAGAACTGTACATATATGGGGCAGCTGGAGTGTGAGTGGTTGTGGCAGTCCTGCTGTGCTGTCACTGAGTGTCTTTTCAGGAAATACATCAAAACAGTTGCTATTAAAGGATCTACATAGTGCCAGTAGTTTACAATGTAACCAGTCTATCTAGTGTCAAAAATAGGCCACTTTGCCATGCTTGAGTTTCTGCTTGACTGAACTCCTCCCTGTTCCATTAAGCTTTTGTGTAAGTGCTGTATGTAGTATATTTTGCATGTGAGTTTCTTGCATATCTCAAATCACATTACTGTCTGGTGAGCTTGAAGACATCATCAACTAAGTTTTTTAATATACAGATAAAATGGGTGCTGAAAGGTAGCCTGACAGAAATTCTTACTGGATACGTGCCACCTGGTTTGATAAGACAGGTGTGCATGTGTGCTGTTGACATGGAAACTTTAAGGCAGCTCCCTGATGTAGAAGTTTACATGATTTGTTAAGAAATTATTTCTGAAGAGTAGTTACAACATCCAGTTACAGATACCATCTCGTTGAAAATAATTACTGCCGTGTTAGACATGTTCATTCCAAATTAATGGTGGCCTTGGGGAAGTGGAGTGTTTCTTTACAATTTGAGGTCTTTGGGTAGCCCCACGAGTTGGGTACAAGGACATTAAATCCCAGCAAGACTTTCACAAAGCCCAACTCATCATGGCTGAACATTCAATATCTGTTTGACAAAGTTTACGTGGAGGAGGAAGAGGTCAGGACCGGTCATAAGAATGCACAGCCCAAACACTGATACAGGCTGATGAAGCCCTGAATGCTGAAATAATGAAATATGCAGAAAATGGGGGGAAAGCAGAGTGTACAGCAGAGCAGGGTGAGAGCAGATACCCGTGCAGCGGTTGCTGTGGTACTATTGAACAGAGTGATAGAATGCGGCTGAAATGGAAAACTGTTGTGAGTCCATGAGGTTTGGGGTGAGTGTGAACCAGCTGCTGCACTGGTGCTCAAGGTTTTTGTTTGGCTTTCCACACACTAGGCTCTGCTTCCTCTTGCAAATCCTGTTTCATGTGCTACCTTTATTCGCTTTTTCTGACTTTTCACATCTTGTCCCTTCTTCCCTCATCTTCATAGCTGTAAAGTGAAAATAATTGGGGTTGGAACACTGGACTAGCTTTTTTGGAAGAGGATTTGTTGTACATTTGTAGTTACTTTCTTTGGGGATTCAAAAAAAAAGAAAAAATGAGATATCCTCTACACGAGCATGCAGCATGTTCAGGGTTAAAGCAGGCCATGAAAAGGGACACTTCCCTTTCTTGTCAAATTGGCTTTGGTTTCTTAGATCCTGCTGGAATGCAGCCCTGAAATGCCAATTTTCTTGTAAGGAGGAAGCAGAGCCAATTGATTTAAACTTCTAGTTGTGTCTGCTGGCAATTTCCACCAGAAGCTAATTACAGCTAGCAGCTATCGCCAGCAGATGACTGAGTGAGTGGTTCCACCTCTTAAAAAAGGGAGTTTAAACCTGCACAGGGTTTCTTTTCTCTTGGTTGTAAGGCTGGGGTAAAATTTTTTAAGTAAGTATTTTACGCACACCAACAGAAATCTTCAAAAATTAGGTACATTATTTTATCACACAAGTAATATCTGTAGCTATTCCCCAAAAATGGAAGGTAATTTACTGGGCTTTGCACTGTATCCATGTATCATTTCAAGACTACGTGGTGTGCATGTTTAAATTCTGATGTGATTAACCTAGCTCACTTTCTGTGTTTTCAGTTCTGTAAATTACTTCAGGGTAAATAGAATCGTTCAGACCTTTTTTCTAAATTAACGCTGTAGGCTTGAAAATGCTCATGGGTCCTGAAAACTTTGCGCCTCTTGAAACTATATACCACTAACAAGAATTTTGCAAGAGTTGAATATATTTTTAGTAAAGGATTTTTTTTTTCAACTAGCATCACTAGATGGCGTAGTCTAACAGTTCAGTGTTAGTTCGAAAATAGCTGAAATTAATGTTAAGTTGATAGAGTAATTAAAAAATATTTAAAACTTTCTGTGTACATATCGTTTTGGTTTTTTTTTTCCCTTTTGAATCATGCTTCTAATTGTTCAAGAGAGGGCATCTCATTTGTTATTTCTGCATGTATAGCTCTCGGGCAAGCAATCTGCTGTAGTCTGCTGTGGTTCTGCTCTCTTCCTTGGCTTGCTTGAAAACTTCTTGGAGTCACTTGCCAAGGGACTGAGGCTCAGCCAGACCCCATGTCACTGTTTCATGCATGGTTCTCTCTGTACACAATTAGCCTCTTTTAATTGTATGCTGAAATATTAGCGGAAGGACTGCTTGGAGGATGCTAGATCAGACACACAATAACAGAAAGTCGTGCCAGTATTACGTTATGGAATGCTCCTGGGATGGCATATTTTTCTGGAGTCTGATGTCCACTGTCATTACAGGCAATATGAAATCAACAAAAGTGCTCTTTGGGGTTTTGATTCTGTTTGTTTGTTTTGTGTTTTAAACACCATGAATTTTTTTTTTTGGCTGGCTTCCTCTGTTTTGTTAGTGGTCAGTCATGCTTCTGGCTGCTATACTGGCGTGACACCCTTGTGCCTGCAATGTGGGGCATGACCATGCCTGTACACCCTGGTGTGCGTTTTCCCAGGCAAGGCAAGAGGAAACCTGCCTTTCACTGTCAGAAGCGTATTTAGCTGAATGCAGAAAGACATCAGGTAGGTGGGTTTATTCAGAGAGGGTGGTAAGACGCAAAAATGAGCCCAGGCAGCTTTTTTCCAGTGCTATCTGTTCATCTCCATCATCTGCCTCTTCTAAAGTGGAAACATGAATTTGCCATAAATTGCTTCCTGTTCTTAGTTCACTTTTCATTTAAAAGATCTCCTGCTTAAAATTTTAGTTATTTTAAAATTCTTTATTAATCCATTGCAGATGTTTTCATCTGTCTACTAAAAACAGAAGAATTGTTCTTGGCAGGAACTTGTTTGGTTTCTTAGTTTAAATAATGGCTCTTGTATGTCAGTCAATTTGCCTGAAATTCTACATTTAGATGTGGAGAGTGTGCACACCTCTGGTTGCTCTAGCACTTGTATTTACAAAACAGTATTTTTTAAAGCTTTTATAGTAGAGTTCTAGTTATAAGATAATGTTGCTGATTTACATTAACAACTTGGATGCCTATAAAGCAATATCAGATTTTGCAAAAGAATGAGAAATAAAAAGCCAAATTAAGTAAATCAATAAACAGTAACCATGTACCAGAATGTACTTTGATGACAGTAGGTCACCAAAGCTACTGTTTGCTTAAGAGATTTGAAACTAGGTGCTAGGCCTCATTTGAACAATTTCTGAACACCACTGTAGTGTATTTCTCTAGGTTAATGTAGTTTTTTGTGAAACGTCACTTTAGAGAAATGGTAAATAGGAATTGAGGGCAGATCAAGGTTGTTTTGTCACATGATGCTTAACAACTGCCTTGTGTGCCAGGGGAGAGGTATAAGAATGCCATGACAAAAACCCCTTAATCTTCTTTTACACATCCATATGCTTATAAGTCAGAATGAATGGGAGTAGCTATGAAGTAATCAAATCACTTATGGGCTATTTTTTCATCACTTTATTCAGGGTAATTGATTATAAAGGTACAAAATTTGGTACAAAAGAACATTGGTGGATGAGGTCTATATTTAAACATCCCATTTAGTGAAGTGCTGAAACATGCGCTTATTCCCCATTGAAGTCAATGGGTTTTAAGCACATGCAGAAAGCCGAGCTGGGTCCAAGAGAGGGGAGGCAGCTAAACGGGGCCAAACGCAGAAGGAAGAAGGGAAAGCAATGTGGTGCTGGTGAGTTGGAAACAGCTATTGTGCTCAGTTTATTACAGAAGAAAGCTCTACCTGCAGCTGTGCAATGCACTGCTAATATTTTTAACAGCTCTCAGAGCCTCATCTTCAAAGATGTCTGATCTGTCAGTGACTCTGCATGAGGTCTAGCTCAGTGTCAGGTCAGTGCATTTGGAAAACGTAATCTCCAGTGCCCAAGCAGGGTGAGGAGAGGGAAAGCCAGGGAAGTGGGATCTGTCTGCTGTCCCCTTGCCTTTGTCAGCTTTCCTGCGCAGTTTCAGAAATATACCATTTGAAGGAACAGTATTTCTGCCACATCTCCATCCCAGTATGCTGTCTGTAAGCAGCCAGCAGCAGAAATGTGAAACCTGTAGTTGGCAGGAGTTGCTCACTGCATTTTTGTTAGGAAGGACTGTTTCAGGAGTGTAAAATCAAAGTAATCATTCAGTGACAATTTTTTCACGTAATCTTTACATGAGGACTGAATGCTCATCTAATCCTGTTTATTTGGGGGCATTCAGCACATAATACTAAATGTGCTGGATTTTTTTTTTATTTGCAGATCACCTTTTAATGGAGCTGTAAAAGTAAGTGTAAACTGCGCCTTCTTTTGTCATCAGTAAGTGCTGAAAGGTGTAATGCTCAGGCAGGAGTGTCTCTGGGCTCACATGTCGGAGAAGGGTGGGCAACCCTTAGCACTACCTAGTAAGTAACAGGGTTGAAAGGTATCACGGGCTTCTGTTTGTTTGCACACCCTCTGCACAGGCCTCCTCAACTTCAACACTGAAAATATCTTGGTCCTGGTAGAAGTTAAGTACATTTTCCACACAATGTGGGCAATTCCTGTGGTGAAAAAAGTGTGGTACAGATACACTTTCAATGTATGCCAGAAATGCAGGTGAATGCATTGATGAAGCAGTCAGATCCCAAACCCCCTTTTCTCTTGCCTGATTTGCAGCTGTTGAATTAATTAGTAATGCACATAAATGGGCAGTGACCCAAATGGGGGGAGCAGTACCCTGTGAAGGCTTTGGGCTGTAATCTGGGTGTCTTTCTGAACTGTCCTCATGTCACAAGAGCAGCTTTTAACACCTAGCAACTGCTGCTACGGATCCTCTTCATTCACTCCCTTCCTTGGAAGCTCCTGTTTGACTGTTTGAATAGGTGATGTCTGAAAAAGCCACAGTGACAAGAGGAGATGAGCCTTAGGGTGCTTCACCCAAGAAGATCTGTCTCTTTCAGGCACCAGCTGGGAATGGGCAGTGTCTGGAGGTGGCTGCCGGTGCTCTGTGTGTTTGTCTGCCTGCCAGTGGCTAGGACACCTGGCCTGTGTGCTGAGCAGCACTATTCCTCTAGCAGTTGCATGATCACTGACATCAGGGTTAAGTTCTCATTTTCAAAGGAAAATTGTTGTGTTTAAGTCAAAACTTTTTGGGAAAAAAAAACAAACCCAGCCTGAAGCTGTTCCACGATGGTGTTTCCAGGGGAAGGCAAGAAGTGACAAATGGAAGCAAATGTGGTTGTAAGAAGTAGGTCTGAGGATCTGTGTTACAAGTGGCTGCCATCAGTGCAGAAGTTGTCGTCTTCTCTGCAGAGCTGAGCTGCCCAGTGTAATTTCAGCATTACAGGAGATCATCTAAAGCAGATCTGATGTCTTATCTCAGTGCCAGGCCTGTGAATGTCTCTGCTTTGAATCAGGTGCAATAAAAAACCCACACGCTTTGGCTTACCCTCAACACCTGAAACACACCTTTATGAGATTGCAGATGTTTCCATCCCACTTCTGTTGTTTTAGAGCAAACCAGCAAACAAAAACCCATTTGTTTGGTCTGTTTTGTGGACGTGGAAAAAAGTTGCATTAAGTGCTGGAAGCTGGGAGCTCAGGAGGGCCTCAGCCCTTGTGTGGCAAGGCTGTGGTGAGGGGCACTGTGGCATGAGTGAGCTCTTACGTGGAGTTGTGTGTGTCTTTAAAAAGTGTAGACCAGGCTCAGGCAGTGGGCAGCTATCTCAATTCACCGTCTCCTCTGGGAGCTGCTTTCGGTAAGAACAGGGGTGTGTGGCTACCACCAGTGGCAAACATGGACTGCAGCAGAGGTGGTGGTGAGTTCCTCTTTCCGTGCAGATGGCAGGGATGGTGAAGAGCCTGAAGCGCAGGTGAGCTGCTGGGCCTGACAACACACGCTACAGGGACTGCCAAAAGGCAGAACTTCACAGAGGGATGAATACTGTGAGGGAAAACCATCTGGCCTAACTCCATCTCCAAAGGCTGTCTGCCCAGTACAGAAACTTCACTGGATCCTGTGAGGAGCTGTTTGCATACACCAGAGACCAACTCAACCAAGACAAGACAGCTGGTACCCCTGTGAGAGACCACCTCCGTGTCCTGTACCTGTGTGGAGAAGATGACAGAAGCTCTTCCTTTGCCTTGTATCTTCTAGTGCTCCAGGAAAACAGCAATGCTGATGTAATAAGAAATACACTTTTTTTTTTTTAGACATTATTAAAAACAGAAGCTTCGACTGGAGCTTGCTGGGAGGAAACACTCATGATTCATATGGGGGCAGAGCAGTCAGTGTGGGATGCTTTGTGTGTAGGGCTGTGTAAAGAGGCATGAGAAGCTCTCCTCTGCCTGTCCCCCAGCTTAGAGGCACTGTGGTGTAGCAATAGTTTTTTTCAGACACTGCATGAATCGACTCAGGAGCAGGAGGTTGAAGCAGCAAGACAGCTGTTATCCTCTCCTTGGAGACTGGGAAGTAGCAGCATGCCACCAGACCTGCTTATATTACATGTACTGAACACACTCGGTTCCTTTCTTCTGTTTGCTTTTCATCAAAAGGTTAGAGCACAGGCTGAAAGAAGAGGGATTCTGAAGGGAAGAGCCCCCTGCCTAATTATGCATTAGGCACCTTATTATAAACAAATGAGCTGCAGGCTGTGTCCTAAGTGGTCTAATTCCTGTTGTACATACCCTCAAAGGAGTAATGGTGTTCAGTTCCTGCTTTCTCTTGATGTTCACAGATACTTTGCTCTTGAGCATCATCTCTTCTTTGCCAGGAAGACTACTCTCTGGTCAGGGCTGGCCCTGTTGGATGTGAGGCAAGGTGGGGGAGGATTGCTTTTCACAGGGAAAGTAAATTTCTAACAGCGAGCATTTACCTGGGAGAGAGGAGAGCCAGGAACAAGCTTGGGTTGCCAGCCCATTCCAAAGCTGTGATTTGACAAATGTAGGGCAGTAGGAGGGAGGGCACCCAGCAAGAGTATGGAGAAGCCCGCATAAAAGACCAGTTCATCCAGCTCTTTTCCCTGGGAGTACCTTGGGCTAACTGGGGCCCAAGCTCTTATTTTCACCTGGTAACCACACTACAAGAGTCTACAGCAGAAGGGAAGGACAGATTTGCAGTCTTCTACCAGTTTAGTCCCTGGCAAGAGGTGTGCTTTCAGGAGAAAGCTTGGAGAACCACTTCCTTAGCAGTAGGCTTTACAATGATTTCAAGGTGGACTAGTCAGGACCAAATACACGTGATTTGATAGCGCTTTGTATGATGAAAGGTGGCCCTCCTCTCTAGCAATCTCATCTTCTGCATGTTCTTTCTGGTAGCTTCCACCCTGATACCTCTTTGCTTTGAAATGCATCTTGTGATCCTGCTTTTGGGCAGGTAGTGGTAAAAGCAGGCTGGGGCAGGCGGTACAGCTCTGTTCTGTGGTTAGTTGCAGTTGCTGGCCACATCCAAGAATNGCTGATGCTCCTATATCTTTGTTTATACTATTTATTGCCTCTGTGTTTTCCTAATGCTAAGCCCTTCTACAATGCTTCACATTCTTGTGCCTTAACCCTTGGTTTCTCAAAGACTGCTTCCCTTTAGTGGTTTCAGGCCTGTGCTTCAGCTTGTTTCCTGACCCATTCTCCAGATAACTTGCTTTTCTGTATCATCCCAAGGTTTCTGGCATCTCTTTTGTAACCACTGGCTTTGAGCTAGAATCATAGAATTGTCTAGATTGGAAGGGACCTTTAAGATCATCTAGTCCAACCATCAACCTAACTCTGATAAAAATAAAAAATCCTAAAGCAATGACCCATCACTAACCACATCACTAAGCACTGTGTCAACCTGTCTTTTAAATACCTCCATGGATGGTGGCTCAACCACTTCCCTGGGCAGCCCATTCCAATGCTTAATAACCCTTTCAGTGTAAAAAAAATTCCTAATCCCTAATCTGATTCTCCCCTGGTGCAACTTGAGGCTTTTTTCTCTTGTCCTATTGCCTGTGACTTGGGAGAAGAGACCAACCCCCACCTCTCTACAGCCTACTTTCAGGTAGTTGTAGAGAGTGACAAGGTCAACCCTCAGCCTTCTCCAGATTAAATAACCGCAGCTCCCTCAGCCTCACCTCATAAGGCTTACTGTCCAGACCCTTCACCATCTTTGTGGCCCTTCTCTGGACCTGCTCCAGCACCTCAACGTATTTTTTGTGGTAAGGAGTCCAAAAGCTTCAGGATTACTTTTTTCTTTTATAACTTTTCAGATATTTTAGAGGTACTGCTGGCATTCTTAGCTGGCTTCCAGGTCAAGCATGAAAATGAGCTGAAATCTCCACTCTCTTCCTTTTGCTGCTAGACATTCAGATTTTTGCCTGCCTGAAACTCGTGTCCCTGTAGAGACCCTGGGGATGCAGGGCAAGGACTGAACAAGGATCTTGGTGTAATTATAGGAAACAGAAGCATCCACCCGGCTTACAATGGTGACAAATGTTGCTGGAGAACCACTATCTTTATTTGAATTAGGAGAACAAGGAGACATTTATAGAGGAAGAAAGGAAAGCACTGTTTAAGCATATTTAATATATATTTGAGTTTAAAAGTATATTTAATATATATATTTGAGTGTAAAAGCACATAAATATTTATAATCAAATAGATTATATTTACTGAAGTATAGTTTCGACAAAGAAATGCTGCAGGCTAAGAGTTTTGTAATTACTTTGACAGAGGCTGGACTTCGGTGAGGCTATTACCGTATTGACTTGAAGGGAATGGATTTGCTAACTGGATGGGTGATCCTGTCTGGTCTCAGACACAGAAAAAAGAAAAAGAAAAAAAAAGAGAAATGCAGGAAGTTAAGAAACTAGTGCCAGTTTGTGGCATTGGATGAGTAATCACAAACAATCACACTGATATTGTAGCTTTAAAGTTATATAAATACATGAGGGTGAAAAGGAAGATTTCATTCAGTAGATAAGATAGTGGCAGCCAAGAAAATTAGTTTATATTTTTACTAGGCATTCTCATTAAGGGAATAGGACAGCAGGATTTATACTTTTCTTGTCTCATAAGGTTTATATGGGATGTTTTGGTACTGGGATGCTTAAACATCTCAAACTAATGAAAAGATCATTTCAGGGATCTTGAACTGCTTTATAGCTTGTGATAACAAAAAGGATGTGCTTATTTCAGGAAAGATTGTTTAACTGGTAGAGAGGTGTGGGCTTGAGCACTGCTAGAGCAATGTGCCAGCGGTTGTCACATGCGTATGTAACGCAGTTAGCTGCATCTGTGGATCTAATCTCTTTACCAAGAAACCCAAATAATAAGATTGTGGGGTTTGCCTCTGCTCAAAAGAACTGTGAATTAACCTGAAGAGATTGTTGTATCTTCCGCTAAGAGATTGTATTTTATTCAAAGAGATTTTATATCTTATTTGGAGAGATTGTAGAGGTTCTGAAAAAGAGATTTTTCTGTAAAACAAATATTAAATCTGAATAAATTGTAAATCAATTTTTAGCTAAAGCACTGGAGATCTATTTCATTTTCAGTTTTCTTACCTCTTTTTACACTGTTTATTAATTCATTAGCCATAATAATTCATTATATATATTATTAATGTTAATTATTGCTAATTGTTAAATTTTAATTATTAATGTTAAGTCATTAGCTATGCATTAAAGTATTCTTTATACTTCTATACTTTTATAGATGAAAGCACAAGTTGCTGTCTTTTTATGAATTTTCAATTAAGTGAATTAATTCTTGCTAGCATTTCTTAGTGTCTAAAATATAACATTGTGTTGGTATAAAGCAACTCCATTAACTTCAGTGACATTAGTCAAGCCTCAGATGAGACGAGAAGAGAATTTGTTTAAAGGGACTGAGTACACTTGTTCATTTTAATAATGCTCTGCATAGCTAATGCCAGCAAAATACTTCCTATGCCAACTAAATATACTAACCAGTATATAGCCTGCATACATCCTGTGAAAAGTTGCAGATTAAAATAGCATTGCTGAGATCTTTTCTACTCCATCTGTTAAATCTGGGGGGAGTACCTATCTAGAAAGCATTTAAAAAGAAAAATGTCCTTAAATTTTTTGGTCTTCGTTGGACTTCATTGACTCCCTCTGTCCTGCTCTGTTTCGAGATGTCATAGATTTGCAACTAAAAGCCGTTAAGCACTCAAGAGCTAAACCTGCTCATCAGGCTGACAAAAGCAGTGGCTAGTTGTGAGAGATCAACTCTTCCCACTAGTTTCCCCCCTGGTTCCCGCACAGTTAGCTGAGGTTTCTGGTAAATCTTAAGGAAGTGAGAGAGGATAGAAAATCCTCCTGTGCTATGTTCTGCATGGGATGGTTCTAAAATAGTTTCAGCCAACACAAGCTCCGTCTTTTTAGGAACAGAAGATAATACTGTTTATTACATCCATCTCATTTATCATTTTAAGGGTCCTTTTAGTTGACCCCCTGCTGCTGACATTTGTAACATTTCCTAGATAATAAAACTGAGCTGCTGTCTGGCTTTTCTTAACCACCAGGGAAATGGTCCTCTTCTCCCTGCTTCTCTCCACCAGTTCCCATGTACCCACTGCTGTTAGCTCCTCAGCAGTCATGTGAATTCTCCCTCCGAGTCTGGACCTGAGCACGCAGCTTTTGGTTAATTTTTGGACATGCGTTTGAACACTGCTTTCCTAAGAAAGAATCAAGATTGCATCCAGCTGCTCCAGATTATTTAAATTTTTGTGAATGTGTATTTATTCTGGAACAGCCCTGCTGAAATGAACAGAGGAGTGGGACATGCCAAGAGTATCCTTTGTGGCTCTGAACAAATGGCTGCCTGATAATACGAAAAGGTTTGTTGTTCAACAGTGGAGTGAGTTTATTGAAATTTCAATGATCATCATTAGGCTTCAAAAGTTAACCTTGTGTCAGCATCCAGGAAAGAAGCTGAATGTTGTCTTGGAGTCAAATTTCAGGCTTGGTATCACTCGTTGCTGTGTGCGTGGTTCTTTCGCCAGAACAAAGACATCTGTGACCTCTCCTCCAATAGATATTCCCTGTCCAAGACCAGTAATGGGTCTAGTATATGGCACTCTGTCCATCCTTTCGGTGCAGGACACAGAAGGGGCAGGCCCCCAGGGCTGAGGAAACAGAACCAACTTCTTGCCAGCAGATCTATCTTTCTTCAAAATCGTGTGCAAGCACCTTCATTTGGTTACAATTCCTTGGGATGCAGTGAATCTGCTGACACAGTCTTGCTTACTTGGTCTAATGAGCAAATTACTCCCTACCTCAGCAGAGTTTATTTTTGGTGTTTCTGAGGAAAGTGTGATTTTTTTAAAAAAAAAAACAAAAACAAAAAAAACCTAACCAGACAAAAAACATAACAAGCACATAGAGTTTGGGAGTTTAGTTTTGGGGGTTGGGTCTTTCTGGTTTGTTGTTGGGTTTTTGTTGTTACAACATACATGGGATCCATTGAAGCCTGGAGGTCATGTTTGAGTCTGAAAACTGTTCATAGGTACAGAGTAGGGCACAACCCAGGCATTGTCCAGCTGGGTAGAGAGGCCTGGATCATTAAATGCCTTATAGAGAGCTTTAACTTCTCCTCAGCATTACCTTTCTTATGCTGGGCAGAGATATAGGTTGATGCTGCACCCAGATGCAAGCTGGTGTGTTTACAGACTTCATGTGTGGAGTCACCATGGATAAAGCCAGCATGTGCTCAGCCTCTGGTATGACATATATTCCCAGAGCAGAGCAGCGTGGTGGCACTGAGTTTTGGGAAAAGCAATTTTAATATTCACCCATATTATTTGCGTGCACCACATGTGGTAGAGTATTTTCTGCTGCTCTTGCTTGTTACCGCTTCCTTGTTTCTGCTGCTGGAGCCTGATCATTCGTGAAGGATTCAGTCATGATTCGGTAGCTGTGCTGAAATCCCTGAGAATGTTTCTGTAGTTTTTAACTGGGTTTGGAATGCTTTTGCCAATGTCTTCTGTGGATGTCCTTGTGCTCCAAGACTGGAATACCTGGCCTCAGGCTGATGGAGAACTTTGTCCATCAAGGAGAGCTGGTTTAGGGTTAGACGTGCCACTGCTGGGATAATTTTTTGTCTTTTTCAGTAATACAGACATATTTTGAGTTTGGGTCCACAGTTAAGAATAAAGTGTTTGAGAAAGCTAAATCCAAAGAAAGCAAATGTTTCTGTTGTTTATGTGTTCCAAATTTAAAAAAAAAAAAGGGGGACGAGGGGGAGAGATACTTTTATTTATCGAGAGAGAGGGAAGATAAGATGATTTCTTTACAGGTGAAAGTCTTTCTCACTCATAGGGGTCTGCAGAATAAATTATTCAATCCTGTGTCTTTTTTTCTGAATATTTGGGCGTTGGCATGTATTGTCTCGAGTTCTGATTTAGCCGTAAGTTGCAGAAAAAGTAACAGCGGTGTCATGCAGCTGAAGTAAAGAAGAAGGCAGGGAAACAATCTTGTGCTTGACAGGTGTATAAAATGTAATGGTCAGGGGACTGAGAGCAAGAAAATTCTCTGAGTGTTTAGGTAAGAATTTACTGTGAAGAAGTCAGGGGTTTTTTTATACCTTACCATTTTTCGACTTTCTTACAAAAAACAAGGATTCAGAGTGCTAAGCTCAGAAGGAATGCAGCTTCTGCTGCTTGGAAAACTTTACAAATGCCCAGGTGTGAAACTATTGCAAATCTGAATGTTTATACATATGCATTTTTTAAAATTAAGCAGACTTCTTGCAGTATCTCTAAAGTTGTATGTACAACTGTCGCATACTGTGCAGTCCCTTTAAATTACTGTTTGTTTTTCAAATTGATGGTACTATTTTAACCTGCATTTTCATATACACTTAATACATCCTGTAGTATTTTCTTTCTTATATATTTGCGTCATTCTTAGATTATAACACTGGCATTAGTTTTATGTCTTTCCTAGAAAAAATGTGCTAGAAAAAATTCTCCAAGACTTTTTCTTTCCTATCATGTTTTAATAGTCATATAAAGTGTAATTCATTTTAGCAGTGGACCTGCCTTCCTCAGAACTCTTTTGGGGGATATTGGCTCAGCCTACGAGCCGTAGGTGTTCTCTGGTATTTTTGACTGGTAGGAAGTTGGGTATAAACAATTTGCTCTAGAGGTTACAGGTGCAAAATATTTGTCTTACTAAAAGATGGTGTTTCTAAAGTTCTGAAAATTTTTTTAGGATAGAACATATAGTCAGGTAGTTAAAGGGAACTTGAGGAATTTATCAGACAGTTTGGAATTAAGGTTGCCCTGTGGAACTTCAAATGTAGCATTTACTAGTTTAGGAATATTTAATCGATCTCCTGTAATATGTCCTTGTCATTTTATTTTCTATTCTTCACTATTTAAATATTTTTAGATTAAAAAGAAAGATTTTTAAGGAGAAATAAACATTGGCAGTAGAAATATAAACACAGCAGATTTACATTGATACAATTGTTTGAGATTAACATGCAAACAACTAGAGCCAGTGTTATCATGCTCTTTAGACTTATAGTAAAAACATGATAGATTATTTCTATATTATTATGCATCAGGCATAAACCAATTAAGAAGTAATTTACCGTGCACAAAAATGATCATTGCATTTATTTGACTAGAAATCCAGTAAGAAAAAATACGTTAGTTATTTTTCAGTAGTTTCTGGTTGTTATGTGGTTGTCTCAGGCATGCTTAAAACAAAAGTTTTATAAACAAAACTTCTTCAATCTGAGTATGAGTCTAAGGTGAAGAATTCAGTCTGTATTAGAATCAGCGATGGTTAAAGATACTCAGATATTGCTGTCTGTCGGATGAATATTTTTAATGGATATGAAGCAGATAACTATGCCATTTATAATTAATATTTCTTCTTTGAGTCAGATTGTCAAGGAAAATAAATTTTGTCTTCATGAGTTGAAGACATTGTAAGAGGAGTAACAGTTTGAAGGAGTACTAAGGGGCACATTCAAGGGAAGAGGAAGAAGATGTCTTTGAGACTGGATGGGAGGGATTTGGCTGAGCCACATGGAGGGGGAGAGGTAGAGCAAATGTAGACGCATTCTGAGAGAACTGCAGTCAGTCTCTGCTGGCTGAGATTTTAGTGGAAGACATACTTACCTTGCATTTCTGGAGGGACATTGAGAAGGCTGTGAATGGAGTGGAACGGTATAGTAGAGCTTGAAAATTTGAAATCTGAGGGGGGTTGAAATGTATAGTTTGCAGAAGTAGTGTGTTAGTTTTGTGGACCTAAAGTCGAAATTAATCAAATGGCAAATAGATAAAGGTATGGGGAAGTCACTGTTTGAAAGCTGGGATTTATTTTTCTATTGGATGCTTTCTGATGCACATTGAGTGTACCCTGTTGTTTTGCATGCAGCCCTTCTCTGTACTCACTTCACCTTGACTCCATGAGCTTGGATGTCCTTAGACACTCCATGTGCCTTGACTCAGAGCTGTGCCTAGAAGCTGTTCAGAAGCTAAAACCCAGCCTGTACCTGTTTGTTAGGCAGCACTTTGTTGGAAGTGCCAACAAAATTGCCTCCTGACTTTTAGATGGATTCCAGGTAGAGCTTGGCCTTCAGAGTATTAGAGATATTCAAGGCCCAAGTATTTGAGAGAGAGTTTCTCTCTGTTCCATACCTGCCATCTGAGGAGGATTCTTGGGATTCCAAGGTGCATCCCAATGGCACCTGCTACCGAGAGGCCTGTGAGTCTACCCTTTTCTGTGCTCCACAAAGCCCTCCCCACATCAGACTGCAGGTCTGGCAGGATACATAACTGCAGTATAACTTAGCTGGGTGGATTAGTTTATGACTGTGTAGGCAGTTGAAGTTTAAAATAATAATATAATTCTTGTTTGTAGGGAGGCTTGGCATAGCCACTCAGTTGGTCTGAGAAGCACAGAAATGCCAATCTACTGAGCATATATAAAACTTTAAAAATGGAAGGAAGAAAGCATCGTCAAGAACATGTGATCACGGTGTGCTCCACTTCATATTGCTAATCAATTTCTTTATACCTTCAGTGATTTAGTGTGTTGTATTAGAAGTGCACTGCTGCTTCTTCCATGGCTTAGAAAAGTCAGTAGTTAATGAATTTTTGCTGGTTATTGGAGGTCTGTCCAGGGCAGATCTTTAGAGGGAGGTACCTGCTCTGAAGTGTTTGAGGCACTTAGAAGTGTTGTTGATTGTCGGTTTCAGAACATGTTAGATTTATCTTTTCACAAAGCCACACTTATAAAATTGATGTAATAATGACTTAAATTTGTTAACATTTAAAGAAAAGAATCACTTGTAAGTGTACAAGGCATTCAGGATAGCATGGGGAGCCAAGTACCTGTAGGAAAACAGTGTAAATCTTTTTCTTAATCTTTAATACACAAAAACTTAGAGTGGGCTCCTTAGAGCTGACAAGAGTGATTGTTCCTGTTGAATGCAAGCACAGCATATGGAAAAAGTCAGATAGAAATTACTGGTGTCATCACTTTAGCATCAACTCTCAGCAGGAGAATAGTACCAGATTTTGCAGTACTTCCCTTCATAGACTATATTTTGAGCAGTTTTTTGCTTTTAGTCTGATTGGAAAAAAAAGCTGCCTTAGCTTTACACTTTTGATTCCCTGATGGCATACCCACATGGGCCTCAAGTTCCTCACGGTCAAGTAGTTCAGGAGTGACACTGCCTTTTAGGTACTGCAGTTGCATTTCCATAAATAGGGGCGGCTCTTCTACCCTGTTGTTCTGAATTCTTTTGAATGAATGATGCCCTTGCTTCCTTTTTTCCGAAGGTGTGAGGATGTAACGTGCGGTAGAAGGCTCCGGTACTCTCTCACTAAATTTTACTGCTTGGGGGCTGTGGCCTACCAGTGATGGAAGGATCATGTCATTCTGTGCCCGCCAAAAGGAGCTTCACGTAACCCTGATCCTCCTGGATAGTTGTGCACCTGTGAGCACAGCCACTAATTTCAGGGCCTGTTGTGATAGGATCAAGGGGTAATGGTTTTAAACTAAAAGACAATAGATTTAGACTAGATAAAAGGAAGAAATACTTAACCTGTGGGTGGTGAAACTCTTGAAGAGGTTGCCCAGAGAGGTGGTAGATGACCTATCCCTGGAAACATTTGAGGACAGGTTGGACACGGTTCTGAGAAACCTGATCTAGTTGAAGATGTCCCTGCTTATTGCAGGCGGGTTGGAATAGGTGGACTTTAAAGGTCCCTTCCAACCTAAATAATTCTATGATTCTTATTCTACGTTTGCCACTTTTCTTTTTAGCAACAGAGATTTTATAGTTCATACTAGTGTTTGCTTGCAACAGCAGTTCAAATGAAGACTGTAATTTCAGTGTCACTTGGTTTGGGGCATAGTGGCTCCTTCTATAGTGGCAGTTCCTATAAACTTGATGTTTACTGAATGCTTTTGTGACTATAATTTGCAGAGAACAGTATTTTAGGTACTTAAGTTATTTTGGAGGGGGAAAGATGCTGCTTGTAGAAGATGATCTCATCTACCAAGAAACAGTGTGTTTCAGGCTTATCATCCAAAATGCATGTATCTAAGTACATTTAATACCAAGTGCTGGAAAAGGTTATTTATTTTTACACCATATAATCTGCAGCATCCACAAGATAGAACTTGAACAAAATAAAAGCAAAGGTACTGCTTCCAGTTGCAATCATGACAGAGTCTTTCCAGAGCAGGTGGCATCCAGCAGCCTGGTTGTTTTGCCTGAGGTGGAGGTTCTTGCTTTGTTACTTTTGGCTGAAGAGGTTTAAATAGAGCAACTTACTGGTTAAACAGGGCATTTCAGCTATACAGCTAGCAAAAAGCCATATGTCAGCAACTTCTCTTGAGCCCAGGCATAGGACTCGTTTCCTAGGTAGCTCAGGGTTGTCTTTCCTTCCATTGCACAGTCAGAGCATGGTCAGGCATTTGCTTCACAGCCAGCTGCACCTGTAGAGATGTTACCAGACTTCTCCTGTGATGGTTCTAATCCCTCCCAACTCTGCCAACTGGAGGATTCATGTAAGTGGGGATCTATATTCCTGCTTCATACTAAATCCATATGGTTCCTTGGTATGGAACCCTCCTATGAGAACAGGCTGAGGGAGCTGTTCAGCCTGGAGAAGAGAAGGCTCCGGGGAGACCTTACAGCAGCCTTCCAATATCTGAAGGGAGCCTACAGGAGAGCTGGAGAGGCACTCTTTGTCAGGAAGTGTAGTGATAGGAGAAGGGGTAATGGTTTTAAATTGGAAGAGGGGAGATTTAGATTAGCTATTAGGAAGAAATTCTTTTCTCTAAGGGTGGTGAGGCCCTGGAACAGGTTGCCCAGTGAAGTTGTGGGTGCCCCATCTCTGCATGTGTTCAAGACCAGGCTGGATGGGGCTTTGAGCAACCTACTCTGGTGGGAGGTATCCCTGCCTATGGCAGGGGAGTTGGAACTCAGTGATCTTTAAGATCCGTTCCAACTCTAACCATTCGGTGATTCTATGAAATAGAGTAAGGGGTACTGCCAGTCTCCTGTGTCATCAGTACTGCAGGAGCAGGAATACTCAACTTACTAACTCTTCATCTTTTCACTGTATTCCCCAAGAGGAGGCAATTGAAAATCATTTCCATTCATATAGATTGTGTACTTGAACACTCAACACTCTGCAGAGTATCTCTGTATTGCTGCTAGCAGTTATTCACAGCAAAATTTTGTGGATGGAGCTTCTGTTAAGTACAGTTGTGTCAAAGCAAACATCTGACTTGGTCCACTTCTCTTTCCAGCCCACTTTATGATTTTCATTTAAGTTGTCCTCAGTAAGGGCAGCATTTGAGTGGCCATATGTTTGGCAAAACACATAAATAATTTACAGTCATTGTCTGTATTCATTTTTGTAGTTCTGAAGTTATTTTAAAGAAACAGCCCAGAGCACTTTTTGCAGAATTAATAAATTTTCACGTAAATCTGGAAATGCCTGTACTTCTGCTCAGATCTCCAGAAAGGTGCATTTAGTTCATTAGTTTCATGCTGAACTGTTAACATTTTAGGTTGTTTTATTAGGAGAGAACAAAGAACTCCTGGTTTGTTGAAAATTTGTTACAGGAAAATAAGGATGAAAAGGTTCCAAAAGAGCTGATGTTAAGCATTGCAAACTGGATGAAGTTGTGCAGATTGGAAAGATTTACAAGACATCTGGTAATTAGCTTCCAGCTCCTATGGAGTCCTGCCCTGTGAAAGCTGCTGCTGCTTGCACCGGAGGGGGAGCAGGAGGGAGTTGAAGCATAACCCTGAAAATCAAGATCTTTGTGTTCACAAGTTATCAGTGGGCTATTTGAAGAGTCTCTTGGTACCTCTTGGAAAAATACCTCCTACCAGAAAAAATACCCGGCATCTTACCCTTTGCAAGATTTTCTCCTCTGCTAGCATTTGCTTGATGCAGTGGGGGAATCACTTTTAGTAGGTCATTGCCCTGTCCCATTTATTACTCTGTCTGTAAAACAGAATATTGATCTTGTCTTACACACTTGCAGTAAAAATGGTTACAATCAAAATTATATATTTACTACTAGTTGTTTGGTTTTTTTTTTGTACAAATATTTAAGCATATGTAATACTAAACAATATCTAAACATCGGTAATCAATCCCAGCAGTCTACTAGTAAAAATGTTTGTCCTTTTAGTTCTGAATCTGTTAAGTACGATGAGCAGGCAGCCTGTCTTAAGTTAATTTTTCTAGCAGTGCTGTACTTTAAATTAGGCATTTGCAACAAGAAAGAGCTTTATTGAGAGTAGTTATCAGAAAGAACATTATTTTTCCTAGATTGCAAATGTAAGCAAATGTGCGGTTAATGGGGTTCACTAAATTACGACTGACTGAGAATACGAAGGAAGTGAGGTTATATATCAATATATAGCATTAGGACATATTGGAAGAGATTACACTTAATTTGTGTATAACCCAATGAATTTTGCAGCAGTAGTCATTAGGCATATTCTTTCCACTGAGAAATCATGCTTATAGTCTCAAATGAAAACCATACACTGTCTGAGCCTTTTCTTTGTGAGGTTACAGCCGTTCTGTGTCTGCGTTGTAGCAATATCTAATTCCTGAATGCAGTACATCTGGTGCTGCAACCTGATCTACTGAAAAGAAGGATTTAGTGCCCAGGAAGAGGTCTGTGCTTTCCATGTGCGCCTGAGGTCCTAGTTGCTGTGTCCTCCTCCAGGCAGTTGACTGCCACCTTCCCAACGACTGCCTGAATCTGGGCTGTGGGGGAAGATAACGTTTATTTTTAATCATAGTTCTTGACAGACAGCCGTGTGAAAAGGTGAAATGAAGCAGCAGTGTATCTTAGTCCACTGGTACCAGTGGTCCAAGCTCTACAGGAAAGCTCTGTGCAGATCACAAATTTCTTAGCTCATCCTGAACTGGTGGCAGCTGTCTCAGAGGAGGGCTACAGAGCCTTGCTCCCAAGGCTGATTCAAATAGCTTCTGCTCTATAGACTTCAGCTGTCTCCACAAACATTCATTTGAAAGAGTTAATCATTAAATTAACGTTGTTAGAGGGAGCAATAGTTGGGCTGGAGCTGGCTTTTCAATGACAGATTTTACTGAGTGAGACCTGTTTCACTTAGATGTTTATTGACTTTTTTCCCCTGGAACGATTATTATTTTCACATTTTTCTTTACTGTAGTACACTTTTGCGGAGTAAAATGAACTCATATCAGACATTGATTTCTGTGTATTTGTATGCATGATGCTTTCTCCATTCGTTTGAATTGCTGTGCTTTTGGAACTAAAGCTGGTATTCACAGGGTTTTTAATGCTTTTAATAGACAAGTTGCATCTATATCTACTCTGTACCAAGTGTTGCTTCAGCTGTCTTCAGTTCTGCACTATACAAAACAGATTCCTATCCTCAACTGCTTTTGTTTGGAAAGTCTCTAAATATTCCTATTCAATTAGTGAAATGTACATTGTTGGGCTAATGTTTTAGCACCTGAATCAAGGCTGCCTTGCTTGGTACAGGACGGTTACTGCTCATAAAGGGTCACTCTTCAGCTTACAGACTGAATGGACAGAGTGGAATGGTGAAGAGACAGAGGGAGGATCCTGAGCCTCTGCTTTGCTAAACAGAATGCTACAAATCCAGACTTGCCCTTGCAGAGTATAATTCCAGCATGTTTTAAACAAATTCGGGTTGATCTGCTGCAGCCCCTGACTTCAACCTACTCCCCACCGCAGCTTCCCACTCATCTCCTTGTGCTGATGCTGGCATCACATCCCTGCCAGTCTGCAGCCAGCTGTGGCTTCCAGGAGCCCAGCCAGCCTGGCAGTTACTTCTCAGCCTCCCCAGCAATTCAATATGGGATTTCAGCAGCAACACTACAGGTGTCAAGGGGAAGGAAGGAGTAAGGGGAGTCATGGGTCTGGTTTTGCTGGGGTAAATTGCTTGTGGGACTGCACAAGTCACCTTGCACACAGGTTGGCTGGAACATGTTCTACAGCAGAGGCTTGATTTGTATGTTCAGTTTGGCAAAAGCTTATTTGCAGAATTGTTTTGTTGAAAGTACAAAGGTAAAAAAAAAATCTAATGCCAAATAGTAGATTAAATGTATAAAAGTTGTCAACAATGGTAAACTGAATGCCCCGCACTGAATCTGAATCTTGTCATCATTTTGCTTTAAACAGAATTTAAAGCCCGTAGCCAGAGTTCTGATGATAATTTCAGACCATGAATCTTGTGAAGAAAGGAAAATTTAATTCAATGAATCCTCATGTCAGAAATTTTGTTAACCAGTGTCAGAACTGGACTGAAGGCAGGCGTGCAGAACATTGGACCATTGCATTGAACCGGGTTCTTATTTTTTGGATAACCAGATTCAGACCCCTTCAAAACAGCTTACTTCTTTCAGTTCAGATGAAGTAGCTCATGACCCCAACCATGATCGGAAATGAGCCAGACTTGAGAAGTCATCTTTATTGTGTGGGAGGTGGGGTAGGTCTTTGTATATTAACTGGGAAAGGTCAATTTTATTTTTTTGAGAAATAATAGCTTTTTCCCAGTTACGGAAAT
The DNA here is from genome assembly GCA_013400375.1 of Thinocorus orbignyianus. Classification (NCBI taxonomy): domain Eukaryota; kingdom Metazoa; phylum Chordata; class Aves; order Ciconiiformes; family Thinocoridae; genus Thinocorus; species Thinocorus orbignyianus. Next base: position 81,027 of record VXBW01000622.1, on the reverse strand, counting down.
TTCCATCAGGCTTTTATGGCTTCAAGTTAGACATCCGACATAGGGAGCGGTGGCACGGCATTTTCCATTTCATTAGGCTGTACAATGTAATGTGGAAATGGATAGAAGCAAGAGGGAGGAAGTATTTAAAAGTAATAATAGAATTGCATTTGCAAGAAAGCCTATGCTAGAAGCTTAGGAAGACTGAACCAAGAACTAACTTAGATGATGACAATACAGACTTCTTTTGAGGGATAGAATGAGGGAATGTTGCTACAACGTTCAGGAAGTTAGTATGAAACAACTAAAAGGATGAAACTAGTATGCATATGTTAAAGACCCCTGAGCAGGTGCTTCATATTTGGAGTGTTAATGTGTATTAATGGCAGCAGGCTCTTCAACTGACTGGTGTTTTTTTCTCCATCTCTCTATGGGGGAGTTGAACTTTGTTGCTGAAACTGAAAGCTGATTTTTAGAGGAGGGGGTGGAAAGGCAAATTCTAGTTACATTGTTGTGAAGTGGTGGAGAAACCCAATCCTGGACATTCCAAAGGAAGAGGAGGAGAAGGAGGAGGTTCCACTGCAGTAGCACCAGACGTGTTAGGCGTTTATCTTCTTGACAGGTGGATACACCTGCAATTCAGTGAAGGTGACTTCCCAGCAATGCTGTCTTTCTTGGTCCGTCATGAAGTACCTGAATAAATCATGTTCACTAAATTGCACTTTCTCCTTTTACGATACTAGAAGAAAGCTTTTCCACAACATTAGCACTGTTCACAGGTTTAATCATGGAGTCTGCTTTTAGGTTTGAAATGTCCAGACTGTGGTGATTCTCTGAATCACTAATGTGTCTTGAAAAGCACTGTTCATAAGTGGAGTTCCTTTCAATTTTCGCTGAGGATACATTCATTAAAAAGCAAAACATGATCCACAAAGCAGTGGAAGATTTTTTAATATATCAGTTGGCATTTGAAAATGCCTAATGTTTAGCTATTTAGGTATTATTAGATTGATAGCTGGGGACTTCATTTGAACAGCTCTAGTTGACTTGCGGGCTTAGTTTGTTGAAAATTGCCCCATTGTTGTTCCTAGGTGTTAATCTTTTCAAGTTTACCACAGTTTTAAAGCCAGTTTTATTTTTAGATTAATTAGGTCCTTTAGTGAAATTAATTATTTTAACTGTTCTTTCTTCCTCCATCTGAAGTGTGTGCATAGAGAATGTTGGGAAAAATAGATTTTCTTTGTTGACGTTCAAAGTGTCATTGAAAATATTGGTAGGAAATCCTAAACTGGATTTCTCAGTGTCATTTAGTATTTTGACATGAAGATTTTACAGTGAATGATCAAGGTGACTGATGTCTAAAACATCAGTTGGTGCCACAGAACTATTGAAAGAGCTACTAATACTGTAATTTTACTCCAGTGAGTAAGGTGGTGGCCTGGGATTTGGGAGGGTTACATTGCAGTCATACTCCACAGCACACGTTTTCTGGATGACATTAGGCAAATGATCTTGTGTCTGAGTGCCGTCATTTTGTGTATTTAGGGGCAGACACTTTAAATTAAGGCCACATGATTTCTCAGGTATCTGTGATTCTTTCAGTGTGGATTGCTAGCATCAGTATGGAGGCTATAACACATCGAAGAATAAAATACGCGTGTATCCCAGACAAGTTTCGTTTGTGTTAGGGAGTTGAAAAGGATCATCTCTCATGGAAAAAAGGCAAAATTTGCCATGTTTGCTAGATACAAGTTCATCAGTAATTTTGAGTGGAAGGAAAATGTGTGTGAACTGTTATACCAGGTAGACAGATTTTTTTGGCAAAGTGATTTGGCCTTAGTACAAACTGAGCTTTAAACCAACAGTGAGAAAATAACACACATTTTGCCGCTCATACTACTAGTGTTTCAACACTGATTACAGGGAGCTGGTCTTTTATTTTATGCTAAATTAAGGCTTTGTTATTATTAACACATGGTGAAGTAGCAGGAAATGTTTCCCGTTACTGACTGTCCTGCTTTGTGTTTTAATAGGGAGTATACATAATTTCTCTAGTGTGGACATGTGAGAGGGACTTCTATGCAAATTTCAAGATATTTAAAATAAACCAAATGTTCAGCGTGAACTTTCTTTATGACTGTGACTCCTGTGATTTCTCTGTTTTCAAAAACAACTCATGTTTGGTAAACTTTTTTTATATTAACTGAGTAGTATATATTTACAACTCCTCTGTCAAGAGCATACACAGAAACGATCTGATATGTTTTGTTACCTGGTTTAAATTCAGCAATTCTGTTGTAATTTAGCAAACTATGTTCTGGGGTTAGTTATTTTTCAAAAGAAAAATTACAGGTATTCTGCCTCCGTAATTGGCTACGGTTGTTCTGGAAGATGGCGAGAACCTGAGCAGACTTCTAACAGCAGCAAGAAAGGTCCAAGGAACTAACAGGAATACAAAGAGGGAAGTAAAGTTGAACTATTGTAGCAATGAACTAATTTAATGGTGCTTTTGGCAGTGGAGAAACTATCAGCTTTCCAAGATATGTTACTTGGGTTATTTACATATTACAACTTTGATGGAATTTGTTACGCGGTTTCCTTTAGTAAGAGCCATGTATATTCTTCTACTAATGGCAAGTTTAGCACTGGAAGTTTTAATCGTCTAAAACACTGCAATCTGGTCCCTTTCTCTTTAAGGTGATTAATAGCAGATCTGCACTCGGTTAGATTTCCTTAATGCTACGATTTGATGTGAACCAAGTAGGGCCACATGATTACATTTCTAAGGCAGACCGTGCAATCTAAAGTTTATGCCCTCTTTACGCTGGCTGCAGGAGGACAAATGCTACCTGTTTAGGCATAAAGCATGGTGTTAAAATGCTAATCCGTTGACGTTTTTGGAACACGTACGGTTTGGGCAAGTTAGTTTATGTTGGATCAGCACTTTACTTTGAGTGGCCACGCTGCTTTCTCAAGTTGGATTTACTGTTGCATTGAACCATGGCCTCAGGCACAAGTCTTTGCAACCAGCTGAATTAGCAGGGGATCCATGAGTTAAAAATAGGATCTTTTTTTTTTTTTTTTTAGCAGTAATTTCTAGATTTCAGTCTTAAGGGTATGATAGACTTTAAGGAAGTGACAGAAGCAAAGGTTTGTACAGTGAACTAGGCTCTGTGTATCCTCAGTTACCCACAGCCTCAGTGGATCTGCTGGAAGCGGCAAATAACCTTTTCCAGCAAACAGATGTAGCAGATAGTTCACTGGCAAGGAAAATAAGAACAGTTGTAGCTGTATAAAGAACACAATAGACTGAAACTTTTTCTTTGTAAGAAATTGCACATAACCTGGAAACCTTAATAATCGTAAGTACCTTATCAAAAAGCGTTTTCAGCACATGTTTCTTATATTGCTTAGGCAACCTACATGTGTCCAACCCTAGAAAAATGCTGTAAACCAAAAATTAGGGCAATAGCTGAGGCTCTTGTCAGTGAAACCAATATGCTTTCTGTGTATAGAGGATGTTCTACTCAGATTCTGTAAGCAGAGGTGCTTAGGCACTGGCACCAATAATATGAACGCTGAGAATAAGTACTCTGGAAAGACCTGTAAATGAGGCATTGAAAAATAAAGAAAATGGAAATTGCTGTCCATGGTTGTCAGTTTTTAAAGGTCTCAGGACTGAAAGCTACAAATGTATGTAATTAGTTAATGTCCATTTCCTTTCTTACTCTCTGTAACCAAAAATACAAGAGCGCCTCCACAGTTGGGAAAACAGCATTAAGAAAAAAAGGTAACGGATAAATTTTCTATCAAAGCAGGAAAATAATCTGAGCATCTTTCCATTCCCATGTTTAATATTAAAATACAGCTACTGGCAAGTGATGTATGCTTTCTCCAGGGTTCGCAGAGAACACTGAACTAACTCACAAACCGCATGTACCGGATAGAAATTCTTTGGTTCCTTGAGAGGTTTATTTATTTTTATTCTAATTATCAGCGGCATGGCAGTGTGTATCTATATCTAGATAAAAAGCTAGTGTGCTACAAGCTAGTGGTGTAGCATCTAGCTACAGAGCTAGACAGCCCTTTCTCACAGCATGGAGTGTGTTTTCTAAAGTACTGATCCTAGAGGCTCAAGTTAGGAACTAAGCATCCCATGTGCCACTGAAAGGCAGGTGTCACCAGAGGGAGATGGTGAACCTTGGTACTAGGGAGTATTTAGATGCTCCTTGTGCTGCAGAGAGTCACCAATCTCTCTACCTTAGTTGTCTGGAAAATCTGAGGTGCAAACATTAGCATCTGCACTAGATAGCCTACATGGTAGATACGGGTTCCTACCTCTGAATAGCTTGAAGTTACCTGAGCCTGGGGCTTTCTCCTTCCACTGGAGATGAGTTCATTAAGCTCAGAAGCTCACATGGTGAGTCAGGCAGACTTGCTACAGATGGGATCTGTGTATTTGCCTGAATTGTATACGCTGGTAGGATCTGTTACAGCCCCATTAGCCTCTAGTGGCATGGTACTCAACTAGAATATCATCCAGCAGCTGTGGCTGAGACATTGCTGTCCAAAACAAAACCTTTCATGTTGGTAACATGCTGAGTGCCGTTCTTAAAGCAGGATTTGTAAAACTCAATTTCTGAAGCTGTGTTGTGGATTTTGCAAAACTCACTATGTAGCTTTATAAAGGGGATTTTTCAAGCATGAGGTTGTGCAACATAAGGGCATTCATTCTTCCTTTCCTTAGTACCTTCAGTTGAACTAAGAAAAATTTAAAAATATACCTTACTCATTACTTAAAACACTGTCTTTGCTTACGTTGCTGTAAAAACTATAATTTTGCTATTGTGACAAAGTCACTGTGGCTGAACAGGCTGTGAAGAGCTTCAGAAGTTTTACTTTTGCTGAATTTCATCTTGAGACAAAAGTTTGAGGAGGATGAAAAGCACTCTTCCCTTACCTAACTCTCACTCCAGGTACCCCATTCGGTTTGTTTGCTGCTGCCTTTGTGACACCTGCCTCGGTGTCAGACCTAAGGGTGGGGCCTTTGAGAGGAGAATGTGGGAGAATAGTCCACCACCTAAATCTGTGCTATGTAGACACCCCCAGTGTGCATCTTGGGATATATACAGCAGTACCTTTCATGGAATCACAGCATTGTCAGAGTTGGAAGGAACCTCTGGAGATCACCTAGTCCAACTCCCCCGCTAAAGCAAGGTTGCCTAGAGCACATTACTCAGGACTGCATCCAGGCAGGTCTTGAAGATCTCCAGAGAACGGGACTCCACAACATCCCTGGGCAGCCTGTTCAAATGCTCTGTCACCTTCACTGTAAAGTTTTTCCTCATATTTGAGTGGAACTTCCTGTGTTCTAGCTTGTGCCTGTTGATCCTCATCCTGTCACTGGGAACCACTGAAAAGTATCTGGCTCCAGCCTCCTTCAGCCCACCCTTTGGATACTTAGAAGCATTAGTAAGGTCTCCTCTCAGCCTTCTCTTCTGCCGGATAAAGAGTCCCAGCTCTCTCAGCCTTTCCTCATAAGGGAGACACTCCAATCCCTTAATCATCTTTGTTGCCCTATGCTGAACTCTCTCTGGTAGTTTCCTGTCCCTCTTAAGCTGGTGAGCCCAGAACTGGATGCAGTATTCCAGTTGTGGCCTCACCAGTGCAGAGTAGAGGGGCAGAATGACCTCCCTTGACCTACTGGCCACACTTCCCTATGCAGCCGAGGATTCCATTGGCCCTCTTGGCGACAAGGGCACGTTACTGGCTCATGGATAGTTTACTATCTACCAGGACCCCTAGATCCTTCTCCTCAGAAGTGCTTTCCAGCAGGTCCACCCCTAACCTCTCTTGATGCCTGGCATTCTTCCTCCCCAGGTGCAGGACCCTACACTTGCCCTTGTTGAACCTCGTTAGGTTCTTCTCTGCACAGCTCTATGGCAGAATGGCCCTCTGGAGTGTCAGCCAGCCCTCCTGGTTTGGTATCACCAGTAAACTTGCTGAGGATACATTCAGTCCCCCCATCTAGGTCATTCATGAATGTGTTGGACAACACTGGACCAAGTATTGACCCTTGGGTCAATAACCCCTGTTATCCCACTAGTTTTATGGTACCAAAGACATTTCTCATCAGGCTGTTGGGCAGACTTCACTGTTGGGAAGCTTCCTAAAAAACAAATAATTTTTCTTGCTCTCTGTTGTATCATGTTACAGACCAAAATTGTTTCTCATAATAAAGCATAACAGAGTTAACACCAAATCTAGCTCAACTGCATTTTCTATCACCCTTTTTCTTTTTAATTATCACAATCTCAGTCCTATGAAGTTGCATTCTGTCACCAAATTTAGAGCTTCGTGTTTCAGAGGAGCGCTGTTGACAGGGAAGCACATTTAGCAAGTGCAGAAAGCAGCATGCTACCAGCATCATGTCGATAGGAAATTTCTTGTCCTAGTTTCTCATCCTGCAGCTAGTTCCATATGGGCAGCTTTAATACATTTTGATTTAGTGAGTTGTAACAAATGCTGAATTCTGATTTGTGTAACCACTGCATCAGGAGTCTAGCAGACTTCTTGCTGGTGTGAATGCTGCTGCATCCGTGTGAATGCTCATAAAACTGTGCTGGAAAAGCTGTCCTTGATCTATGTGAAACCTGAGAGCCAGGATTCAGCAGAGATAGGTTTAAAGGACCTGAGGTAACCCCGTGGGCCCCTAGAGTTTAACGTCACGTCTTCTCAAATTCACCGTCTGAAGTCACACTTGTAAATTAAATCTGTTCAGTGCGCTAGCTTGGATAAAGCATGGTTATAAATCCTTTGTCTTATCTGGATCAGGTATATATCCCTCAGTGAAGTGGCATAATGAATATTTAGGTAGGAAGCAGATGTAGCCAGTTAACTTTATTATGTCAATTTATCTAATTTATTTAAAAAAAATCAATCCATCTTTTATGTATGAAGTAAAAACCTCTTAATTTTTCAAAGAATGTTTTGTCACTTCAGTTAACTTACTTTATCTGAGATTTTTTCAGCCCATACTTTAAAAAATTAATCAAGTATTTCTTTTATTAAAAATATACTGGTGGTGCCTTTGTTGAATTTGTGATGTTTTGTAAGCTAATTTTGGAGGGCAACAGACTGGTAGGAATAAACTGCGGAAGTATGATGTGTAGCCAAAACACTAAAGTTGTCATCAGATCCATTGCTCCATCAGGATTTTGTGTTTTAAGGGACAGAATAGAGGAGGATTTTGTGTCCATATGGATTCTATGGTGGAAGTCGAGAGCTGGGTCCTCCAGTGATGAAAAAAGGGAAAAGAAGAAAATTATGGAAGTTACTCATTGTAGCACTTTGCCTGGGGTATTCTGTTCAGTGTGGCAGACAACGAGAAAGATTCCTAGGCTGTCACTCACCACAGCTCTCAAGGCTCAAGGTGAGATGAAAAAGGTTTCCTTATATTCCCAGTTTTCAGCCCTGGGTTTTTCCCCGCCATGGGAACAGAGATTTGCACCGCAGAGTGGCAGCTCCTTCGTCATGGCTTCCTGCAACACCCAGATGGTGCTCTGCAGTGACTCCAGCAGGGCCTCAGCAGTTGCTTGCAGCTTGGTAGACAATGGAGGTGTTGCCTGAGGCAGGACTGTACCTTCTGCTATTCTCTTCAGTGATCCAAATGGGTGGCACCCCACCGTCCTCTCCTTGTGGAAATCATTGCAGAGGCCAAGCCTGCCATGAATAGCTCTGATATGTTTTGCTGAACCTTAGAGAGTGCAGGTTCATTTACTTCCAAAAAAGATTACCTTGGTACATATACAAAAGACAAAGTAGAGTGAGACTGGCTGAGGATGATTCCCAGGGGAAATAGAGAGGTAGTAGAAGCCAAGGGCGATGTCTTGTCTCTGCTCTTTAGCCTCATGTTGCCTCACACCAACAATGCAGTGATGGTAGGGATTTTCAGGTTGGTAACGAAGCAGGGGTATTCTTTACACCACTGGAAGTGAGACACCACTTCAGCTGTTAAATAGAAATTTCACAAACCTCAGCCAGGTGTAAGGAAATTGTTTGATTTAACAATTTTCTCCTTTATCTGACTGCAGTTATTGTTACAGCTTCTTGTTACTTCTGCCATGGCAGCAATCTTTTCTCAGCAGCAGGAGGGGTTTCAAACATAGTGTTTTCTTCCTCTTAGAAGGTTAGGAATTCCCCTTCTCATGTTTTAACCCGATGCTTTTATATTTTGCTAGTGGTAGTATAGAAGAGGATTGCAGATAGTAATAAGCATGGAGTTTCTGCACTTAGCTTCTGGCTACTGGCTGATAGATGCCCTTGCTCTGATTTGGTGAGTGGTTACCAGCAAGTTTGGCACCGAACTGGTGCCGTGCTTAATTGTGACTGATTCATTGGGCTGAAATATGTCACTAGTTTAATTCAGCTGTTTCATTCATCTGATTGAATTGCATCCAGCTGTTAGAGGTGTATGAAAGAAAGGTACCTGACACATGAAGCAAGAGCATCAACCTCTGCATTATACTATAAAACAGTCATTAGGACATCTAATGTTGAAATTGAATTGCTCCAAAGAAATTTGGTTTCCAAGCACAATACTAATTAGCTGTAATCTTGATGAATGTCAAGAATTAATTAAAACATTTCAGTGGCCTGTGTGGGTTTTAAATATTGTCATTATTGCCCCAATATTTTCAGTTCTTACACTAATTGCTTTTTAGAGACCATAAATGGAATTCTCTTCTGGAGTGACTCAGGGTACTAACGGTTCATTACATCATCGAAAAATGGACCTCCTTGCCTCTGGATTTCCATTTTTTCCCTAAAATTTACCCACAGTTTTTCTTCTGCCTTTCTCCATACATTGCAAATAGAAGTCTAAGGTCAGTGATTTTATACCCAAACTTTATTTTTAGAGCACTTCTAGTTTTTCTGTCTTAGCTGTCCTCTGGAGACCAGCATGCTGTTGTTACTTTTATTTTGGCAACAGGAAAATAGCTGCAGCTCCATCAAGTATTTTTTGGGGTTTTAATTAAATAGGATGTCAGCCAAAATCTATGATTATTTTGTCCTGTTAATGAGAGGTCTGCAGCAGTTTTAAACATTTGGTGCATGAAACATAACACGAGATAATAAAACATGTTGGGAAATTATGAATTGAAAGGGAATTCATGATCAAAATCGGCTTTTGGTTGTCTCCCAGATACAATCTTAATGTAAAAATAGCTAAATTTTTGGTATGGGAATTGCAGATGTGTAGCACAGACTGTTCATATTCCTTGACTCTGATGAGTGTCTCCATGTGTTTGGCTATATCGTAAGGATGGGTGTCCAGCATGCCGCGTTATAGACTGCTGACACATGTATGACAAATACATGAGGTGACATGACATGGGAAGAGCTTTAACACTTGGAGGGCTTGTAAAGAGATGAGTGTCGAGCAATGCCAGAAACCACAAACTCCCAGGCTACAGCTTGATGCCATGCCCTGTCGCTTCCTTCATGTGCAATCACATATGACAGACCTCAGTGCCTGTTCCTTGGGACTGCAGAGGGAGAAGGATGGGGACCTTGTGTCTGTGAGATGTCGGTGGTGCCTAGGAGGCTGCCAAGGTGGGGAGAATTAAAAGGATTTTTTACAATGCTGCATTATTGACTTGTCTGCATAGACGTGATGAATCCACCGTGCCTGCGTGAGCTCAGCGGGGTCGTTTTCCACAGCAGTCAGTTGGGATCTTGGTGGTTCAGATTCAGGATCTTTTGCGGAAGGCTAGGTTAGTTTTTACCCTGAGACTTGCTTA